>JAHREE010000096.1:5390915-5491740 GCA_033628505.1 Tringa tobata
GCACCATAAGTAAAATATCAGACTGCTGAGATGGGACTGATAATAGCTGAAAGACTCAGAAGAAGAACAATCAACACGTAGTCAGTATAGCACAAAAAGTGATGGAGGGTACCCCTTCTCTGCCTGACTGATGCCTGCTTGGTCAGCAGACACTTCAGGCATTGTTTTGGGCTGATGAACAAACTAATGCTTAGCACAGCAGCTCATTTATTCTATTTATCTACACTGTATAGCAGCCAATGACTGACTGTCCGTACTTCAAAGTTCTACAGACTGCAGTGTCTCTTTGTGCATGGCAGAGATGATTGCAGCACTACTGAAAACACTGATCATTTTTCTATCATGAAATATTCACTGCAGGATTTCAAAACTAAGTAACATAACCTGAATTAAGAATGCAACATTAGTGCAGGAATTTGAATGCTTTAAGAATATCACAGCTTCTTTCCAATTTTGGTGTAGTGATTGTAAGATAATTCTGTGTTCAGACAAATTGGATGTTATTGCACAACAGCTACTGATGATCAATGCTGTTATTTCTATAAAATCATGTACAAAAAGCCAAAAATGACATGCATACAATTTATTGTGTATACATTTCATCGCAAGTATCAGTTATCATAGTTATCATAGTAAGATACAGTTTAATATTAAAAAGCTTAGTATCTGAAAAGATATTACACACCCATACCCATTTATTCCCATCTTGCCCTATAATACTGGACAGTTTGGAGTGATAGATAAAAGCTGAAGACCATTTGATTATAATATTTTCAGCTTTCAGCGTATGGAATTGTTTATAACTGTATTATCATTGAAGGTTAAAAAAGGATTTCCTTTTTAGATTCATAGCTTTTAATTACATGAATATTTAGCTTCATACACTTAAAGACTGCTACCTTTGTTACAGGAAGAAAAATATTTTTTTTACAGTATTCTGTTGTCTCTACCAAATTTTGCCTTTCATTGATTTTACCTTCTTTTATTTATATAGAAGGTCTAGTATCAAATGTAGATTTTGCAATCTTCAGAATGAAAGCATCTTTCCACTGCTTTAAAAAAAATTCTACTAAAATAGAAAACATCTTTCAGAAGTAATTTTCCAAAGCACTCTTGTATTACCACCAATCGCTTCTAACTCACTGGGGACAAAGCCTTACACCTGTATCAGATTTTCCTCAAGTAAAGCTGAAGAGACTTCTCAATCAGAAACTAGTAATTGTGGGAACACTATCAAAAATAATATTTAGGGACTTGGAATTTCTTTTGAAATCTCACTCCTTTACTTTCTCAACCAAGCACAAGCAGAACCTTCACGTCCTTCACACTATAAGTTGTATTTGCTTTCAGAAGGACTTTCGCAGCCTCACTGGACCCCTGTTACAGTGCTGTACCACCCTCACTGAGAAAAGTTTTCTCTTATATCTAATCAGAACTTCCCTTAATGCAACTTGTGTGTATCACCTCGTACTTCTCTGCATCTCTGAGAGGAGTTTGACTTTGCTCTCTAACCACCTGGCTGAAGACAGCAGTCAGATACTTCCCACAGCCTCTTCTTCTCCAGGCTGAACAAACTGGAGCCTTTTCTTCTATGTTCTGTGCACCAGACTCCACACTGGTTTGTCCACCACCACCTTGGTTATCCTCCACCCAACACATTTTGGCATACTGGGGAACTGGACACAGTACTCCTGATGCAGGCTCACAGCTGATGAGGAAAGGTCCCTCAAACTGCTGCCTAGGCTGTTATTGCTGCAGCCCAGTTTTCTATTAGCCTTCACCATTGCAAGGGCATATGGCTGACTCAGGTGCAACTTGTTCTCCACTCTGCAAAGCTGCCGATGAGCCAGACTGTGCCTGGATGGGACTGCTGCGTTTTTTATTCTGTCCACGTGCCAGAACTCCTGCCTGTTGTCACTGAACTTCATGTGGTACCTCTCAGCCCATTTCTTCTGCCTATTGAGATCCCTCTGAACGGCAACTGTCCGATATATCATCTGCTCTGCCCAGTCTGCTGTTATCTAAAACCTTGCTGAGAGTGCACTCTATCTAATAATTCTGGTTATTAACGAAGATGACAAGCAGCATTAGCACCAGTATCAACTCTGTAGAAATCCCACAAGTAATTTTCCAACATTTACTGGACTTTGAATTGCTGACCATTACTCTTTGATTCTAGCGGACTAGCCAGTGTCCCACTCATCTTCTAGGACTTCCATCCATTCACCATCTCTGTCATTTGACTACAAGACTGAGAATGTGTGCTGAAAGCCTTGCTAAAATCAAGGCAAATAGCACCTACCGATTTCCCCTCATCCACAGAGCTTGTCATCCCATCACAGAAAGCTGTCAGGTTGGCAAGGCACAATATACCCTTTGTAAATTGATCTGCCTCTTTGTAATCACCTCCCTCTGTCCTTCATGAGCCTTGACTAGGCTTCCTGGAGACACCCACCAGGATGTTTCCATTTCTTAGCTGCCTACCTAATTCTAACCCCCAGGTTCTCACTTGGCCCATCACCCTTTCCACAGCAAAAGTCTGAGCATTTAAGCTGCTCCTCTGAATAGTGATCACTAGGCAGTGATCGTTTCCCTGCCTAGCCTTCCTATGGAGCCTGTAAAGAATCAGCTTTCAAGCACAAATACCTTTCAGGGTTAATTTTAACACAGCCCTTACTGTATTCTTTACTGATTGGAAGAGTTGAACTTCAAATATCAAAATGATAGTTTGCTACTACTGAGGTATTCATCCTGATCAGACACATGAGCACGAAAAAATTCACAGAGCAATAGTTTCAGATGGATATAGCGATTATAACCATTCACTTACAACGAAGACCATCAGTGCATTTCCCTTTTCCATTCCTCCTGTTCCTATCTGTGCATGCATCTGTGTGTATGCATGTGTGGGACAGTGAGTCTATGTGATGATTTGGGGTTTTCTTTTCTTTTCTTTTTTTTTTTTTTTTTTTTTTTTTTACTGGGAAAACAGATTTATTACAAGCATTTTGCTTCAATTTCTCTAACGTATGGTAATTTGAAGAACACTGACATCCCGAGCTACACCACTGCATTTAAGAGCAGGAAATAGAGCTGATTTTATTAGTTGTTTCCTGTTTGCAGCTCATGCTTTAAAGAAAAGTCGGAGGCTTTAATCATGCAGAGTTGAGAAGACAGTTTGCAACCACTGGAGAGAGCCCTAAATATAGTGGTCACCATGAAGTACACAATAGCATCAAAATAGTCCTGTAGTCACAGTGAAGTTACTCAAGGGATAGGTCAAGAGAAGATCAGCAGCAACAGGGAGTCAGAAGGATTTTACCTTCCAGGATGATGTCCCTATATCTATTCTGACTTAAAACCACGTCACATGCACTGATTCACCAAATTCTCAAAAAAGATGCCCGGGTATCTGCGCACTTCTTATAGAGAACACTGACAAATTTGTAATAACAGTTCACCAGCTCATCAAGAATACTTCCAATTGTGCATAAATTAACAAAAGCACACACACAAAAAAATCTAGAGTCTCTTAAGAATCTCTGCCTACTGTACTGTGTCTTTGAGCCAGCACTGACTCTTATTTGTCATACTTTATATACCCCCACATATATAAACTATCTAAGTTTGAGACTGCAGAAGAACAAGAAATGGCTTTCTGGAAGACAAAGATAATGACTTTATTACTATCTCTGCCCTTTGACCTGCTCTGCAGTCTTGAACAAGACATTTAATTACTCTTTACCTAGCTGTTCCCAGCTATAAAACAGCTCTAGCAAAACTGGCTTAATTTGGTCAAAGTTTTAAGAGAGATGATGGCTGGCAAGAACTAAATAACCTATATGTTGGGAGTTTTAAAATTTTACATGTCGAATTGTCTAACTTGCAGCATGCATTTAAATCAGTAGTAATTCATGAAAGAGACAGCCCTTTCTTAAGCCAGGTAGCATAGAGAGGTCTCCCAGACACTGCAATCAGATTTTAAAGATGGGAAGAGCCTTCATGAACATATTCACAATTCTGCAACTGCAAAATAAATCCAAATCAATCACCAAAAGAGGGAATTTTACTGAGTGTAGTGGAGTGATTCTGTCTTCCCCATTCCTCATGCACTCGCCTTTCTGCCCTAATCCTTACCTATACATTAAGTATTATATTATGTGGACAATGTACCATGTGGGCTGTCAGCCTTATAACTACTGCTCCCTGCACAGACCTTTTTCCTGCCCTTGACTAGAAGCAGCGCTTTCAGCTGAGCCATCTCTGTGCTTTGAAGAAAAGGCATCACGCTGACAGCTGCAGTGACAGATTGTCATAGCTGGGACAAAACTTGAATAGCTTTGGGGGAAAAAAAAAAGGAAGAAGATTTTTTTTTCTTCTTTTTAAAGGACTTGAGCACAACAGACTTTGCTTCTGCAAATATATATGAGATTGTTTTGCTTGCAGCGAGTCAGACAGTCTAGTTGCTTTTCCACCAAAAGCACAACTTAAAAGCAAGACACAGTGAAAGCACTTGAAGCCAGCAGAAAGAGAACAAAAAGGCACATGGTCTAGTTCATGAACATTTACTCTGCTACCGAATTCTCTACAAGTGTATGACATGACTCATACCTCTCAGACAAGATGAACTTTCCCCCTACCACAAGCACTAGCATTGTCCTTGTTGACTGGTTTTACTTACAGCATTAACAGTTTTATAGACTATCCATATTATATTGAATTTCATTATTTTTGGAGCTTTCATAACTCCTTGTTTTAACTGTTCCTACTCTGCAGTGCCATATTCAACAGCAGACTGTGAAACTACTTGCATAGGTACATGATAACTATTTTACAAATAATGAGCTCAGCACATTACTTCCTAACCAGAAAACACTAAAACAAGTATATAACAATTTTGAAACTATCAACCTGTATTTATTCCTAGCTGCAACTTTAATTTGACTGAGAACTCTCAATTGCTTCCTTTCCAGTTAAGGAATCACCACCATTATCTACATTACTACATTTAAGAAAACTCAAAATAAGGAGGTGGTGAAATTCACAGCAATACCACAGGGTATGTATTACTATTTTAAAAGTAAGTGGAGTTGTCAGTGGCTTACTACCATCTTTTGCAGACACCTGACTCTGTGGACTCTAGATCAGAGTTAAGGGCTCACCTTTCCAGGTAGGCAGCCCTAAATTCTAAAACATTCTCTGTAGCAGTTTTATTGCAGTTCAAAATGTTAGCATTTTGTGTCTTAATAATACAAAGTGAAGCAGCCCTGAAATTTGTACATGAATAGAGCATACTGCATCTCTCAGATATACTAAACGTCAGACTGTTTGAGGCCTTATGAAGGTAACACTGAATTAGTTTAAATTAATCTCATATTTTCAAAAGTTTCCTTTCACAGCTGTAAGAAATAGGTCTACATTGATACACAATGGCAAGAAAGATTAAATGATAATTTAGATGTCAAAACAGTAATTCTCTGGCATGCTATGAGGCCTCAAGATCACAGAACATGCAGAACTTTTTGTCATATTTACCACTGAATTACAAACTGTAAGATTAAGAAGGAGAAAAAGTCATTTGCTCGCTATTAAACAGAAAATATAAAAGGTAGGGAGCCTCTTTGAACATCTAAAGAATGACTTTTCAGCAAACAATTCTACCTCTACTTAGAGACATAAAACAGAAGTCAAAAGCAGCTTTGCTTGCAGCTGTCAAGAACAGAAGAAAAATGCCTCAAAAAATCCCCGAGACCTTTTCCTACATATATAGTGCAACCGCATATAAAGCCATTTTATTTAAAGGTAAATAGTGCTTTTCAAAGATGGTAGCTTTATTTCGGGTCTTGGGGTTTTGTTTTTTACTTAAACTGTAGGAATAATTTCCTATTTTAAATAATTGTCTTAGCTGTGACATTATTTAAACAAAAAAGAATTTAGACCTAAGGAAAAAACGACACTTCTGTGTGGATCCACAGGCTGCCAGGGGGAATGGCAAGAAAGCACCTACTTTACTGTTGGTGAAGTTTCACCTGGACTGATATTAGCAGTTTGAATTAGCAATAATTAACGTAATGGTAACTTTTTTGCCCAATATCAGATCCAGTGAAGGACACAGAAATGTCAATGGGAAAAGCTCTATAGTGAATGAGAGATAATTATAGTACATCTGAATTTCCAGTGAAGATATTATTCAACTAAATGTTATTGCACATTAAATTTTGAGGTAATAACTTTCCTATCGCTAGACAGGGTGGATCCATCTGTCTCATTCCAGAATGCCAAATGCCATACTAAGACTCACACAGAGGTCCCTTTTTCACATCTCTACTGAGTCACAAAAGAAATTGATGCAACGAGTCATACACTAGTGCTCTAGCTTTGAACAGATATTTAGGCCTAAATCCTGTTTTAGGATGTACCGCTTCAGCAAGCATTCACGGCCTTTTGAAAATGAATGGGCCAGAGCATTCGTTTATTACATAGATTTCTGCTCTGATCTCTACTCTGATCTCCACCAAGCTTCAGAACTTTCCCCAAAGTCTGTGTCAAAGCACATCTCCTAAGAAAATAACAGCTTTAACCAATCCAGGCAATGCCAGTTTCTGGTGTGTTCTTAAGTCTGGATATGGAAACTCTAGAATCGAGAACAAAAATAGAAATACATTCCATATGGTCTTTCTATAAGCCTGTTATCTTCAAAGCTCTTACATCTGATATGTATATTTTTTAAAAAAAATATTTTATATCATTTATAACAATTTTATAAAAACATGAAATATTTGAAAAATTTTGCCACTGCAATCTATATTAATTGAAACACAGACTGCAAAAATGGAGTTATGCTACTGATGGTATGTGATGTTACACTATGTGATGGAGTGATGCTACTGAAAACCTAAGAGCTAACCTGATTTACTTTATACCATGAAATAACCAAAACAGGTTACATCTTCCAATTTAAACATTCTGCTACATCTATCAGATCTAAAAATTTCTGAGTGAAAAGTCCCTGTATAACTGAAGTTAATGGTAAAACACTGATTTTCTTCAATACAGTCAAAATTTAAGCTAATATGATTCTACTCAATATTAAGTTTTGTTTTCTGCTTTGTAGGATTTATAGAGTGTGCATGCATTCAATCAGCAGGTTCATGAAAGTTGTAATAAGCAAAAATAATTTAGAACTATTTGAACAAATTAATATTCTGCTTTCAGATTTTGTATCTCATTTTTAAATCACATTAGCTAAATATCCTGAAATTTAAAATCCAGGAGAAAAAAACTGTAACACAAAATGCTTATGTTATCCACAGACTTCTTAACAATGGCAAATGGTCTCATTGACTTGAGAATTACCATTTTTTCTTAAACATTAACAATTTAAGATTTCTACAGTTTGCCTAAGCATTATCTTCATTAACTGCAGATGGGTGCAGATTTTTTATAAAACAGTGTAAACCTCAAGAAGAGCTGCAGAACAAAAAGAACAGGAAAGTAATCTCAAATACTTGTCTAGTTTTTTAACCTGAAAATATATTGATTTATTGCATTACTCAGGAGTGTAGACTACTTCATACACCTATATAAAAATATTTTTTCACTGCAACTGCGTTTTAACATTCTACAGAATAAGACAAGTGTGTATATATGTATAGATACAAAGCTCTATACACATACAAATGTGCACATGTAGATGTATATGCATAAACTCAAACACGGACTAGGACAAAAGCATGGAACCAGTTTTTAGGCATCTTGTTTGACCCAGCTGCACTCTACAAGTGCACGGTTCAGCCTTGATGTGCACAAAGCAAAAACTCCTTCCAGAGAAAGGAAAACAAAAGCAAAGCACAACCACAGACATTTTGTCCCTCCTTTCTCTTCCAAAGTGAAGGCT
Organism: Tringa tobata; assembly: GCA_033628505.1. Lineage (NCBI taxonomy): Eukaryota > Metazoa > Chordata > Aves > Charadriiformes > Scolopacidae > Tringa > Tringa tobata. The sequence goes on from JAHREE010000096.1 coordinate 5,398,813, forward strand.
GAATCACTCAGGGTATGAATTTTACTTTTAAAACCATGGCACATGAAGCTCACAAAGGAGTTATCCAGTATCTTATTTTGTTAGCTTTTTACAGCTTGAAGTACCTGCAAGTTGACTGTAACATTTATTCCTGCATGGAGACTTTTATAACCAGCCTCAAAACCACAGAAACAAATGGACTAAAAAATACAACTCGGATGAAGACAAGAAGAAGATGTGAAGAACTAGACGTGAAAGAGGGAAATTAACAGAATTCACTACTTACTCAAGAGGTTTATAAGAACATAAATGCCAAAGAACCAAACACCTGCTCTCAGAACTAATCAATTACATTCAGCACTATATGTAGCAGCCCAGAAATAATGGAATTGGTGCCAAAGAGCACTTACCTCTGCTTGGCAAGAGCAGAGCAGACCAAGATTTACTGGTGCTACAGGTAAACTCTCCACGGAGAGGAATGAATAAGAAATACAGACGAAAGTGTCTTTAGAGTTTTAGGAAAGGTTCTCAGGTATAACAGAAGTACTAAAATCACCATTGATCCTCTTTCAGCACTGAAGTCACCAGGAGAAGAGCTGCGGTCCATGAAATGCAGCGACTTAACTCACTGATTCTATTAAGGATTTGCAGGATCAAAGCTATTTTGCCAAATGCTTTCACTTAATGAATATATATTTAACAGTATTTAGAAAGATCTTAAAGAACTAAACTTGATTTTGAATATCTGCAACAAAGTTAAAATGGGCTGTGCTGTAGCAAAGACAGTTTTGATTTTTATGTCAGCAGAAGTAAACTTCTAACCTAACGTCCTCTGGAAAAGTTTTAATTGATGTCCCAGAGTGTCCCTTCATGGCCCAGAATCACTAAGTGATGAATAAAATTAACAAAATAATTCCAAATATATCGCTTGCCAACAGCTTGCTTCAAATCCTGAATTGTTGCAGGATGACTGCACTCACGGTATGTTATTTCAAATTATAAGAAACATTGGAGGGTAAAGTGAAGCTATCCAGGGTTCAGGGCAAATCAGGCATTTTACAAGGTTTTGCCTCATGTACAATAAAATGCATTTCTCAATGGAAATGTACTGTTACAAAATTATAAGTATTTAGTATTTTACTATAGGGCTTGCCAACCATTTTTAATCTCAGGTTTCTGACTGAAATCCTTCTGCCTAAGAGATTGGGTGCTCTGTAAGTGACTTGCAGGATGATGCATACTAAAACTGCCAATTTTCCATAATTTTACAGATTGCAGCACCCTGCAAGAATGTCACAGGCTGCTGAGATTAGCAAGGCCTCTCCTCATGAATCCATGTAATACCACCAAGCTTGACTGAAAAGACAGACTGTTCCATTTAGGATGATGCCATTTTCTTTAGATTGGTATATGGTGGAAATACAGATGTACCATTTTCTTGTAGTTCTTAGGACCTATTTCCCTTACAATTTAAAAATGTGCACAGAGGAAAAAAAAAAGTCCTATCTCCAGTCTTTGTATTTTGGTATACCATAATCTGGCTATATTCAAGCATCCCTTTTAAGGAATATACCCTGCTAAAACATGAAGCTTGTATTATTATTGTATTATTCTGCTTGAGAGGGGGTCCCTTGCAAACCTCATGAAGTTGAACCGGGCCAAGAGCAAGGTCCTGTACCCGGGCCGGGCAATCCCAAGCACTAATACAGGCTGGCAGAAATAAAGAGCAGTCCAGAGGAGAAGGACTTGGGGGCACTGGTGGATGAGAATCTCAACATGAGCTGGCAATGTGCTCTGGCAGTCCAGAAAGCCAACCTTATCCTGAGCTGCACCCCGAGCCGAGTGGCCAGCAGGTCAAGAGAGATGAGTCTGCTCCTCTGCTCTGCTCTGGTGAGACACCCCCCTGCAGTACTGCGCCCAGCTCGGGGTCCCCCAGCATACGAAGGACATGAACCTGCAGCAGTGAGTCCAGAGGATCACAAAAATAGAGGGCTGCAGCACCTCTCCTATGAGCACAGGCTGAGAGAGTTGGGATTATTCAGCCTGGAAAACAGAAAGCTCCAGGGAGATCTTATACTACTTAAAGGGGGCCTACAGGCAAGCCAGAGACCAGAGTGTACTGATAGGATGAGGAGTAACAGTTTTAAACTGAAAGTGGGGAGGTTTCGATTAGATATTAGGAAGAAATTCTTTACGATCAGGGTGGTGAGACACTGGAACAGGCTGTCCAGAGAAGCTGTGGATGGTGTTCAAGGCCAGGATGACACTTTGAGCAAGTTGGTCTAGTGGGAGGTGTCTCTGCCCACGGCAGGGGGGGGTTGGAACTCGATGATCCCTTCCAACCTGAACCATTCTACGATTCTATGATTCTACCTGCCTTCCGCCTTGTACAGCGCACACACGGCGAGGTTTTGGTAGCCGGGATGGGACTCCTTTCTGAGGAGAGGTCGGGGCCACCCTGTGCCGGACACAGCCGGTTCCAGCTGGTTCCATGACAGACCAGCCGCAGGGCCCAGCTGAGCCAATCAGCGAAGCTGGTGGTCCCTCTGAACCACCAATCAGAAGCGAGTTGCAGCTCTGGTAGCCCATGGTGGGGCGGGTAAGGCCCTAGAGGGACTGCAGCCCTGAGGGCCCGTGCTGGAGCAGAAAAAAAACGAGTAAGAAGTAAGGAGCAGTGGAAGGAAAGAGTGAGGATTGAGGAGAGGCAGAGAGAAACCACCATGCCCTGACTGCAGTTCTGACCCCCTGGGCCGCTTGCGCCTCACCTGAGGGACTGTGAGCAGCGAGGGTAACCAGGGGCCGGAGAGGTGTCTGGAGTAAAGCTGAGCCTGGGAAAGCGGTGTTTTCCCTGACCGGTTGGTTTATCTTCTTTGTCTCTCGATACTTAATCATAAAATGTTTATGCTAATTATCAGCAAAGTTGAGTTCATAGAATCATAGAATTGTCTACGTTGGAAGGGAGCTTTAAGATCATCTAGTCCAACCATCAACCTAGCTCTGAAAAAAAAAAACACAAAAAAAACCCCACATTACTGAACCATGTTTCTAAGTACTATATCAACCCATTTTTTGAACACTTCCAGGGATGGTGCCTCGACCACTTCCCTGGGCAGCCCATTCTAATGCTTAATAACCCTCTCAGTGTAAAAATTTTTCCTAGTATCCGATATGAACCTCCCCTGGCACAACTTGAGTCCATTTCCTCTTGTCCTGTCACCTGTGACTTGGGAGAAGAGACCAAACCCCCGCCTCTCTACACCCTCCTTTCAGGTAGTTGTAGAGAGCAATAAGGTCTCCCCTTGGCCTCGCTTTTCTCCAGGCTGAACAAGCCCAGCTCCCTCAACCTTTCCTCATAAGACTTGTTCTCCAAACACCTCACCAGCTTTGTTGCCCTTCTCTGGATCCGCTCCAGCACTTCAATGTCTTTTTTGTGGTAAGGGGCCCAAAACTGGACACAGCATTCAAGGTGGGGCCTCACCCATGCCGAGTACAGGGGGAGTTCCCCAAGTCAAGTCTGCTTTGCCTGCAACACATATGGCTTCCTTTGAAATGTCACTGTAGAACACATATTTGTTCAGTATCTTTTATATATTCACCCTATTTTCTGATGAATCTATAAATCATCTATTAGAGGTGCAGCAGCAGAAGAAAGTGAAACAACAAGGTCTCCAGATATAAAAGAAAATGTTGACTTGATAGCAAAGGCAACAAAGAGAAAGTGAAAGCAGTGCTGCAGCCACAAGGAAAGTGAAGTTATTGTGTAAAAATAGAACCAAATAAAGTACCAACTGATTGTTGTTCATAGAGGAGCTTTCCACAGAGAAGGAAAGCTATATCTTCGCTGCTAACATATAGTCTATTTTGAGATGCTACTGCAGTCAACCTCTTAATTCTTAGAAACAGCATTTACCAAAAAGTTTCAAAACACGAAATCAACACGACAGGTTTGTAGAATAACGAAGCCATGTAAAGGGACTGAACTCAAGATGAGTAGTACCAGTGCAATAAAAGCAGCTCTACTATATGTCATCACTTAAGTAAAGAAAGCGCCTGGGGCCAATATAAGTCTGAGAAACACAAACAACATGACTGGAGGGTACAGCAAAACTGACAGTCTTTCAAAGAACTCATACAGGACCTTAAAAATACACCTCATTTAAACCAAAATTTATAGGCCTAGGAAAAAAAAAATGGCAATTTTTGTCAAGAAATAACGAAGGAAAGAGCATCCTTGTGACAAAACTAGATTAAGGGTGCAAACAGGTGTGTAAATTCTACAGATTTAAGAAGTTAGACTAAAAACAAAAGGAAGAAATGTTAAAAAAAAGTATTTGATGTTATGAATGATGCTGAAAAACACTTCAAATCATGAAAATATTATTTACCTGTTTTTCAACAAATATTTTCCTATTTTTAGCATGGGAATATTTTTCAATTTCATGCCAAGGGCAGGCAAACAGATTTTATACAGTGATACAACAGTGTGGCAATTTCATCAAACTAGAGTATAATCTCCCTAGAGGAGTGATAGAAGCCCTATTACCTAAAGCTCTTTGTATGAACTTAGACTAAGCACTAAAATACAGACAGTAGGCAGTACTCCCATTCTGGCAGATGGGCAACATGACCTATGAGGTCTTCCCTCATTTTCACATTTTAACATTCTGTCACTTCTAAACAGTGTTGTTTTGGCTGGAATTGGATGCAGAAACACTGAGTAAAAAATGATTATCTCAAACTGAGTTAAAATAGATGGGGGCAATTTTAACAGTGACTTATCTAGCAGCAAGATGGCATTTTTATTTATGAGGCAGTCACAAAAAGTAACACAAGGCACAACTCTGAAATATGATCACTGAAATAAGGATATCTTTTAGTTACTGATATCAAGACATATTTTCTGCTGTGTAAGACCCCAAAATCTAGGATGCTACTTTTTATATACATTAATAACAGTGACCTGGACAGGACAGGGAGAGTTTGCTCTCTCTGGATTTACCGTGTGAATGCGTGTATCTAAAAGAAACTTACCCCACAAAGTGAAACAACTTTCCTTGTACACAGAGACAACATTGACACTGTCAGTGTACTGAACAATAAATGTAACAATCACAGAGACATAAAACATAAAAACTGTCAGAACTGATCTACCAAGATTGAGACGATGGGTTGCAAATCAATTAGAGGAAGTTCATATGTCACAACAAGCTTTCATACATTTACATGATCCCCCAAAACACCGAAACATTAAATGGTTCATAACATCAAGGCAGCCTCTTCCTATAATAATAAAAAAAAATAATAACAATAATAATCATTTCCTGGATGCCTGTCTCTGATATGACGGTGTTTTGTTTCTCTGTTTTTAATGGAAAAGCTCCAAGAGAGGACTTTCAGATACAAGTTTTGGTTACTTTTATGAAGGAAAAAGAAAGCATTTCCTGGCAAAGAATTAGCAGTGGAAGTTATACACTATACATCAGGTGATAAGAAAGAACACGTGGAAAAGGACTAAGCATAGCATCTAGAAACACAAAAAGGAGCTGGCTGCTTAAGGCAGGATGTAGGTAGAATATAGGCATCAGAATCTAAGAATGCAGTCTTCAAAATACTCAGCTTTAGGATCTCAGATTTCCTTTGTGCCTGTACAACAGTGCTTCAACCTCAAAAACAGCTCAGCATCTATCTCATGCAACTGACATTCAGAAATGAGGCAGCCTTTACCAAAGAACCCTTTGGACAGATCCGGTCTCCTCCTACCCTGTCTTTTTAGGCACCAATTCCACCCTCCAAATGAAATGGAAAATTGTCAGCATATCCCCCTCATCCGGTAAATCATGATGCCTGGCAGAAATATCATCTTTACCATTCTCAGCCTGTTGTAAATCCTGACTTTCGCCATAGGACGTCTGGGGAAAATTAACACCTAATCTGATGGTTCTTTCCAAAAGCTAACCAACTTCACAGGCAGGTGCACCAATTCTGAGCATTAACATATAAGAACCCCACTGCAGACCTGACCCTGATACTAAATAAATGTTTGGTTGGGAGGACAAGAAATGGGAACATCGCGTGCTTCAGAGGAATGGGAGAAAAATGACATAGAAAATATTACAGCAAGAAGAACACAGAATCTGCGGGAAGCGCTAGGTTTTTTAGGGCAGCCGTAACAAGGAGAAATCAAGAGACTCCAATGTTAAAGTCAGCTCATCCTTCACATGCTAGTATGTGCTTTGTGACACATTTTGAGATTACTTTTTCGATTATAGTATAAGCTTTCTACTCATACACAAACAGAGGTCCAAGCATCTTTTGCTGTCAGCCCATCTGGTATAGAAAGCACTGAGTTTTGCTCACTTATTACCTCAATACTGCACTGATACAATTAGCACCTAAATAATTTTTCAGATTGTTGATAATATACTTAACAGTTCAGATATACGTCTCTTCTGCAGAATATTAGTGTATTTTCACTTAAAGATACCCCATCAAATTTGTTTCACATGAAGATACATGGAGGAAGGCAAGATGCTTTTTTCTTTCCTCTCTAGCACGCTCTGTCTGGCTTACCTAACCTGGTCACCAAAAGCATCGTCCTGCATCTGCTACTCCATATGGCAAAATAAATATTTTCAGTGCATATGACACTAATAGAAGTAAAATGTTTTTCAAAATACTTGAAAGCAAAATATGATTAAAATTAGTAACACATATTGATGTAAACATAGAAGAGATCAGTCAATTTTTTTGTTTTATATACATTATACATTATCATATTACTGGATGTCATTTGGTGATAAGCAGTAATACTTGTATATTCAATTTATATTTATTGAATACAGTCGGCAAATAGTCCTTCATTTAAAAGCTATATCAATTATATAATTTTCTGGAAGTAAGAATAATTTTCTCCCCAGAAATCACCAGATTATATTAAAGCCTGTTTTTTACCACTCACCCATTGATCAGTAAGAAACACAGAAGACCTATGGTAGAAAGCCTGAGTTCATTCAGCTCAACAAAGGAGTTTATTTTAAGCCATTTCCCCGATCTTCCCCCCCAAAAGAAGCCTAATTCTCAGAATTTAAATTTTAAAAATGTGCCTTATTTTAGAGATACATTACAGTTTTCCTTACCGGGACAAAAGAATCAAATGAATCTTGTTGCTGATTTTCAATAGCTGAAATTGTTTTCAACCAGAAGAGATAGCTTGAAATATCAGACATTTCAGAGTGCTTCATACCGAAAGCTGCAAGATTAGTAGGACTGAGGTGAGACAGACTTGCAAAAGGAGGACTTTGGCTGTGTTACATAAAGTTCTTAATTAGATCCTTGGTACAAATTGCTATCCTAAGAATAAAAAGTTAATCAAAAAGCCTCATTGGAAGGATAGGAGGGCAAGATTAGAGTCGAGACAGCTGTTTCACTGTGGGATAATAATGCAACTGCCTAACTGGATGATGTTCCACTATTCAGAAGTGAAAATATATGTGTGAAAATTAAAATGTTTCTTTTGCGTTACTTAGGACTAAATTTTTTGCAGCTGACTTTCCACAGTGGCACGCAGACAGACTTCCTGTATTTATACTCCATTGCAGCAAGCACCCCTTAAAATCACAGCCAATATACGTTCGTGAAAAGAGAGAAAATTTGAAAGGTACTGAATACAGAATTGGCATAAGAAAATGTGTTGCAAGGACTTTTGGTGACAAACAGTAAGAATCAACCTAGAAAGATTTGTTGATTGTGACTAAATCCAAGAAAACTGCCCTAACAACCACAGGATAGTGATGGATGATTTCTCATCTGTCCCAAAGGGTGCTATTCCAGCCTCCATTGCCAAAGGGATGTTGTACAACTGAGATCTCTCTTCACCTGTTCAGGTTTGTTTTCCTTGCGGAAATGACAGGACATCCATCCATCAGTGGACATACATGTTTGTTTTACCCATGGTAAAATCCAGAGCCCACAGAAATCTTGGGGATTTCAGTAATTTTGGGATTTTAGTGACAGCGTCTTTTTGGGAGGAGGGTATAGTGCAGGTGCAGGCTGTCTGCTCAGAAAATTCATAAAGACTGACACTATACAGATTTTTGGGAACCAGATGTCACCCTTTGCCAAAGAAGCTCTGGAGAAAATCTGAATCTAAAGCAAATCTGAAAAGTCAGAGCTGATAGGTAGTCATGATGACATGGAAATATCTGGTATGAAGGATGAAATACTGGAAATAACAATTTTTATATTCCCCAATTCCTCACTCTCTCATAAAAATGGATTTCCAAAAAGAATTAGGAAGTAGCTATTTTTGGAGAGGGAGAAGGGGTGAGAGGAGAGAGATTAAAAACCAAATAGTACTAGGGACAAGGGTAGAAATTTAATAGCCTTAAACAGTGTGTAGTTCTCTGTGTTCTAAACTTTTCGTCTACTAGTAATAATTCATTTTAGGACTCCAAATACTCATGGTCGGAGTTAACTGAAAAACAGTATCAGAATGACCAAAAATATTGAAAATATTGAAAAATCAAGTAAAGTTTAGCAACTAGTACTGATAAAAAAGAAAATAAAGAAGAAAAATTAAAATCCTAAAGCTTTTCCTGGTTTAGAACAAAATATTTTATTTCAGAAAACATGAAAGCCTTTAACAATGTAGTATAAGTACATTTTTGATGAGCAGCTTCTTAAAAAATTGATAGAAACTTTTTCAAAGCAAAAAAAAAGGTAAACAGCCTAAAGTAAAAACTGTTTGGTTTTTGTTTGTTTGTTTGTTTTTTTCTGAGCAAACCAATTTATGAAAAGACCCAAAGAAAACTTCGCCAACTTGTGTAGTTTTTGCAGAGTGGAGGTGAGGAAAAGGAGATTGAGAGCTGCTTTTCACCTCCACCCATGCACCTTCTATTGCTTTTGGTAATGAGAAAACTCTACAATAATTTAAATGTTGCAAAAATACTTCAGTATTAACTCAAATGTAATATCCCTGCAAAGCGTATTTCAGAAAATATATTACTTGACCAAAAGAACATGTTCTTTTAGTGGAAATTCTGAAATATTTGAACTGTATATAGCAAGGTGTAGGTAACTTTTCCTTCCCTTTAAAACTCACTCCATAAGCGCTCAGTGCATTATTTAGTGCAATGGCTTGAACAGACCTTTGGTTTCATCCAGTTGAGTTGTTTGTATCATCTCATGACATGATCTGTACCATTTGCTTCTCAAAAAAAGTGGAAAAAAGCTAAATAATTGGCCAATTCTTCATCAGCTTGAATAGCTAATGATTCCAGTTGAACATTATGTTTTAGGATGTCAAATGGATCTCTCATTGTGAAAATGGTTTACAGATAGAATAGCTACATATGGCTTCTACTTTCACTTCTGTGTGAAAATGTATGTTTCAGAGGTAGGGAGCTGCATGGTCAGGGGCTCCAAGCTGGACAGTTGGTTCTGTCTGGCTTTCCAGCGGCCCCATTGTGCGACACAGCGGAGCCCATCAGCCAAGCTGGTGGCATCTCTGCGGAAACACATTTAATAAAGGACAGAAAATGACAGGGAGGAGGGAATAAGGGAACAAAAGGACCAGAGCAGTAGGAGATATGTGCATCTGCGTGGCAGAGAAGGCACATCCCAAAGAGACCAGAGCTGATGGATAAGCCCACACTGAAGCAGGTACTCCCCCAGAAGGACTGTGGCACGCACACTGGTGAGGAGGAAACCAGTCGAACAAAAGCATAAGAAGGAAGGAGAGGCAGAGAGAAACCACTACGTCCCAACCTCCTGCACTATCTGTCACCTTGCCAAAGGGACTAAGCGTAACCTACAGTGATCACAAGGAGGGAAGAGAAGTGTCTGGAGTGAAGCTGAGCCTGGTAAAGTGGGAGGAGAGGTGTTTCCCCTGACTCTTGTTTGTTTCTCAGTACCCAACTCAGTAATTAAATGCTTTTGTTAATTGGCGGCAAGTTAAATTGCCCAAGATGAGTCTGTTTCACCTGTGATAGTAATTGGGGAGCAACTTCCTTATTCTTACTTTGACTCACGTGTTTTCTCCCTCGTATTTTGTCCCCTGCCCTGCTGCAGGGGCAGTGAATGATAGATTGTGTGGGTGGCTTGGTTGCCAGCTGGGCAAATCCACCGCAACTTGATCTACCATACCTCCAATTAAAGCACATTTCAGGAGACTTTCCATCATATTTAAAGAACAATCTTATATAATACCTAAAGCTTTTCCAGTAAAAGGAAAAGGCATTACAGACAGGTAATACCTTGGATCAAGTGATGACAAGACATGATTAAAGAACTCATAATGTATCACAGTATCACAAAAGCTGATGCAACTACATCAAATACAAGCTCATCTAGTTCATATACAAAGGCACAACTGTCCTAGAATTCCAAAACATATGTTTTACAGGAAAAATAGCATTCCATGTTCCTTTATACCTTTTATGTGTAATGCCATTTTTAATGCATATTCATTTCTATGAAAACTGCTATCAATCAAATAAATGTTAAATAATTCAACCAGTAAGATTACTTTTTATAATTTGATATAACAGATCAGCTGGGAATACCTCGCTATGTCTCCAGCAGAGAATTTTAGAAATTACTTAACTGTACCTCAGCCTTTTTACATCTCTCCAACTAGATTACTGCCTTCCTATGAAACATTAAAACGTTTAATTTTTAAAATAAATTTTAGTAGAGCATAGCTTCTGTAAAGCTTCACTGGAGTTTTGTCAGTGAGTTGTTTACAGACCTCTAATACATTAAGAACAAATGACTGAGGTAACCAAGCAGTTCATTTGATAAGTATTTTACATTAGAAGAATAAGAACAATGTGGCCGTGTAATTTTACATACTGACGTATTGAGTTATGGTTGTAGAAACGTGTGCTGTTTGAGTCTGAAGGGCTTTGCTGGTTGATCTTACTGATTTTTCAATCAAAGAGAAGTAAGAATAGTATAGAGATTGCTAAGTTCTAGATGAAGACTCTTGCATCACGATGGCTAAACTTTTGCATGCAATAATCAGAGGCAGTAAAACTTCTTTATAATACTTTCATATCAACTGAAATCCTACTTCACTGACTTTTCCCACTAGTGCTTCAGTAGTTAAAGATCAGATGTTGCACCGATTAAAATTGACTTCTGTGGCCTTTGAAATCCTTTGATGGATTGAATCTGAGTGCACGATGTCTACAAAAATGTAATTTTCTTTCCTCTTCTTGTCTGCCAATTTTGATACTGTAGTTTCAAAATAAATTATAAATAAATACAGGAGTAACATCTTCTGTGTGTTTGATATATTCAGCTTCAAAAACATGGTGATTTTTTGCGATTTTTTAAAAAAAAATCCTGTTTACATATTAGATGTATTTTTTTGAGGGCTTTTCTTCTTTCTCTTTACTTTTGCATAGAAATATAAAAGATAATAGCACAAACTGAAAAAAAGAGAAGCCTTATAATCCATCAATCTAATTGCAGGTTAGGCTACTTCTTCAGTCCCAGTTCAGCAGGGTACTTAACTTTTGACTTGACTTAAGCATTCAAAGTCCTGCTGGTAATGCCAAGCCCCACTAACACAGGCTATTTCAGTGTGCTTAGGGAACACAGTGAAGCACTGGGCTGAATTGTGGTCCACAAAGTTTTTATTTTCCTCTCTATTGGTATGGCTTATTATTGAACTTCAGATTTTCAGATGTCCCTGAAGAAAAATATTGACTAAGAAATTTCAGCTATCTTTAATTACTTTTTGTCATTGCTTTGTTCTTACATTTTTAGTATTTTCTCCTCTTATTCCAACTTTACCAAGTTAGAAATACAAGAGCTACTTAAACTGTGTTGTCCAGCTCCACACAAACATCCCAGTGAGGAGATCAGCTCAAACTGCTGAAGCGACCATCCATTATTGATGGAAAGGCTGAAAAAGTAGTGCTGAACAAAGTAACTGCTTTGTACCTCCAAGCCAGTATGTCCGTCATCCCAAGAGTAAAGCTGTTCCTTTAGATGAAGTTTCTCATAGATTGAATGAACTGATACAAACTGACCCACTTTGACCAAGACCTCACTACCCATTACGAAACTTTCTTCAGTAACATGAAGAACTGCTAACCTTGAAAAGATGGAAATGCTATCAATATACACAGGCTCATGGATCAAGGAAGTCACTCAGATTCCCAACAAGGGGACTGCACTTGATGCCACACCTCCATGGTGGCCACAAGCAGCAGAAGCCCTTGAAGGTCCAGAGAGGTGATTCTGCCACTTTGCTCTGGTGAGACCTCACCTGGAGTACTGTGTGCAGGTCTGGAGCCTCAATATAGGAAGGACACAGACCTGATGGAGCGGGTCCAGAGGAGGGCCACAAAAATGATCAGGGGGTTGGAGCACCTCTGCTATGAAGACAGGCTGAGGGAGCTGGGGTTGTTCAGCCTGGAGAAGAGGAGGCTCCGGGGAGACCAAATAGTGGCCTTCCAGTACCTGAGGGAAGCCTACAGGAAGGCTGGGGAGAGTCTGTTTACAAAGGCCTGCAGTGACAGGATGAGGGGCAAGGGCTTTAAGTTGGGAAAGGGCAGATTTAGATTGGGTATTAGGAGCAAGTTCTTTAGTATGAGTGTGGTGGAACACTGGAACAGCTTTCCCAGGAGGTAGCTGAGGCCTCTTCCCCAGAGATATTCAAGGTGAGGCTTGACGAGGCCCTGGGCAACCTCATCTAGTTGGGGGTGTCCCTGCTGACTGTGGGGAGGCCGGACTAGATGACCTTTGGAGGTCCCTTCCGGCCTGGACCATTCTATGATTCTATGATTCTATAAGGTCTGATGGAGAACAGATTCCAGATACCCTTCCACACAAATGGACTAGCCAAAACCCAGCATAAATCAGCTAAGAATTAGAGTACTTCAACAGATAGTGCAAGTTCGTCCAGTCTAACTGTTGCCTCCAGGACTAAGGTATGATAAAGGGGTTGAAAATGAAAAGCTCCCCCTCTGTTTTATGTGCAATTCACGAAATGTTTATTAACCTCCCTGGCTCAGCCTTCCCACTCTGAAATTGAGTGAACATTGACCTAACTCACAAATGTATCAGAGAACAAAAGAATCATATAGCTGTTCCTTCTGAGGCGCTTTAAGAAATGTCAAGACATCAGACAGTAATGACATCTGGAGAAAACACAAACAGGATCAATTTTACTTTGATCACCTTTCCTGCCCCTGTTTTTTTGTTGAACACCAACTAAGACTTGAGATTGCAAAAAAGAATTTCCTTCATTTTTGCTGTTTTATTATTGCTATTATTGTTAAGAGAAACAAAACCAAGCTCCTTTACCCCTCACCCCCCTGGCATCGAAGGTTTCTGATGTGGCAAGTCTGTTCCCTTTTGTATTTTTCTGTTTTGTCAGATTTGCTGAGCCCTCAAGTGCAAGAGGCAACATGATGAAATAGAAACTGGCAGAAAGTACATTAAAGTTATTATCACCTGAGGACAAATCCTGGCAAGTGAACCACAAGAAAAAAGACTTCCATCTGGAAATAAGACAAAGAGCGTACAGGTAAACCCAGTAATTCCACTACTGCTTTGGCAGCCATTCAAAAAAGTGAAAATACAGATGAGGTATGAAAAAAAAATATGTAGAATTAATGGGGCTCTTCAAAAAGAAGACAGAAAGGGGTAAAGGTGAGATGGAAAACAGGTCTTTAATTTCCCCAGTACCAAAATGTGTTTTGAAAGGGCATTACATAAAATGAGCAGAAGACAACCTTTTGGTTAGAGATGACAAGGGCTACTGTCAGAAGATACAAGGACCCAAGAATCATGAATCTGAAGAGCTTTTTAGTTTTTGACCATTCAGCAGAATATTTCCACAATTCTGCATTTTCATCCACTACAAAGAGCTGATTCATTCCTTTCTGTACTCTCTGTATGATTAACTTAATGTTTTACTTCTTGGTGTATGGACTAGTTTAGCTGATAGACAGCAACCAATGCTTAAAACCAAAACAACTAGGAGTGATAACCTCAATTTTCAGCACAAATTATTTAAAGACCAATGTATCGGTTCCAAGTTTGTGCTGACTACATAGACTTAAATGCATCTCAGTAAAAACACAAGATCCACTGAGAATACTACCATGACAACTCAAAGAAAAAAAAAAAGAATTACAAGAGGCAGCTTTTTTACAGGTTTATGCCTGCAGAAATTATCAAATTGCTACCGCTTTTATACTTGCAATTGCTGAGCAAGCTAATAACTGCCCCAGCAGCAACTGCAGTATATCATGACTCTGTTTATTTCATATATTACACCTACATATAGTACATTGTAGAAAAAGTATGTTATAGTCAAACTGAACTGCAACAAACTGCTATTGCTTCCTTTCATATTTTTATAGGATATCATTTCTTTAAAATCATTTAATATTTCAATAATATTGACTAAAAAATTATAATAAGAAGAGCAATATCTAAGCGTTTTCCAAGTTGTTGAAAATCTTATAGGCCAGGATTTTCAGAAATGCCCAATGGATACATGGATCCAAGTGGCAGTGGATACCTGGCTAAGTGAGTGTTCCCAAAAATTAGACTTCTCCTTGAAAGTATGAAGATGTGGCACCACCTTCCCCCATCACTTCCTAACGTCCTCCCCAAATTTTGCATGACTATGTCTCCATGCATGCAAATTTTGCATGACTATGTCTATGTTATTCCCCTGCAGACAAGTTCTACCCATAGTCAATCCCCTGATAGGTCACTGTGCTCTGCACATGCAATGCTAAAAAGCAGTTCCTGAAAAATTAAATCAATGGGCACTGAGGATAGACAGTTGTCAATAACCAAATGAATGTCAGTACTGCAAAACTTTTCATGCATACACAAATGCATACACATTAGCAGGATTAATAGCCAGAAAAATAGTAATAACCTGCAGTGGAAGCTGGATTTCATTCACACATTTTAAGGATTCTTAGGTTAAATGGTTTGGTTTTATTTCTGAGAGCAGAGTAACGTACCATAATCCCTCCAAGTCTGAAACTGGAAGCTGCGCTCAGTTTTGATGTCAGAGATATACCTGTTTAATGAAGAAAACTGATGATGATCAAACTATTTAGATCTTTTATTTTTAAATAACTCCGTATCCTATCAATTTAAGAAAATTCCTTACTTTACCCATCATTAGAAGATGTGACCTGAATATATGTTCTACGTTGGTTTGCGTGTAGCTGCATAAAACATTATCATTTACTTATAAATGTATTAAACATTAGATGTATTAAAACATGAATGTATAAAGGTCTTGTAAACTATAAATGTGCATAATCAATATTACCCTTTTTTCATTTTTACACATAGAATTTAAAAATGGAAAAGAATTTATGTCATAGGAGTAAGGTATTTTACTGATAGGGCAGGAAGAGCAGCAGCCTAAGAAAGCTGTTGTACAGGGGCACAGCCGTATTCATGGAAGATGTATATTCCAGTACTACATAGCGTAAGTTTTAATAACTGTGATTGGTTGGTTGGGTTTTTTATTTATTTTTTTAAAACTATGTCTTACTAACATTGCATAAAAAAGTTGTGTTTGAGAAGTAAAGTGCTGGAAAAAAAAAAAAAACACAATAGAGGAGTGTATTTGGTACAGGCTAAAAACCTCTAAACCTGTGCTTGAGCAGGTTGGTGGTATACAAAGACCAAAGACTGTTCAGAACATGGTAGGAAACGTGACAGCATCAGCCCCAGAGAGAATGAGAGACCAGGGCTCTGATTTCTTTTACTGCCTTCTTATTAAATACCTTCTTATTAAATACCTGTCATTTGCCTGTTCGAGTCTGGCTGTCTGACTGCAGTCTCTCAGAGCTAAATTCAGTTGCAACAACTGACCTGTGACAAGTGACTTCTATATTCCTGACTGCAAGATGGACCAATTTCGAGAGCACCCAGATGTGTCTGCAGAACGGAAAGTGAGAATAGAAAGGGAAAGAGAACAAGGTGTTCCCGAAACTATCCCTTTCCTAAGTGAAACATCATTTTGTCTGGGTTCTTGGAGGTAGCAAAGAGCTTGATACAAGTTTCTGCACTTAGCAGAGGGAGGCCCCCAAGCGCTATTGTGTTGTCAAAACCCAAACGCACACATCAGATGGCACATTAAGTGTGACTACCCTTGAGAGAGGCAGCTGTGCGCTATCTTCTGGGGCACGGCCCTTGTGACACGCTTCTGCTCTCAGCCTTGTGCTGGCACTAGAAGCTGTGCCAGTGGACATCAAGCTGGGGCATGAAATAGGTATCTCAAACACCTTTGTTTTTTTTTCTGGATTAATTTTCTGGCACATCAGGTCCCCGAGCTCAGTACACAATTGTACAGAGCAGCGCCTGGAAGGAAGCAAAGTGTAGGGCTGGGACCCCTCTCCTCTGGCAGCCACTCTTAAGTGGAGCACAGCAGTATTTCTCCTTCACAAAGCTGTCGAAACCACATCTTTCACAAAATAGACCCCACAGAATGAAGAAAAGTAAAACCAGAGCTTAAAGCTTGGTCACATTTTCAATAAATATTTATTGTACTCAGCTATCAAGTGAGCGATGAACTGCAACGTAAAAACTTGGGCAAAGCAGCACACGGATAAAGAGCAAAAGCTTCTGTGGTCGTGAACGCAACAAATACCAGTTCAGTGAATCTGTGAAGTGATTATCAGAATTTTAAAGCAAAACAAATGTAAAGGAGTCTTAAAAGCCTCTCTTTTAACTGTTTTCATATCTGGGTGCAGGACAGCTGCTCTGCTGTGCCAGTTACTGGAAGCCTATGGCACTACTCCATTCTGCTCTCATTGGAAATGCATAATGAGAATCATTTGTCTGAGGTTCTGTTTGACCAATTATATGAGCAATTCCAGCTGCTGAAGTAACCTGCTTCTCCTTGTGCAAATACTTAATCAGAAAGGTAAAAACTCCATATGAAAAGTACAATATATCTAAAACCAAACCCAGATGTTATTTTGCTAAATTGGATTTTGTTCTGCATTCATAGCTGGCTGCCGTGACTTAAAAGAAAGATTATACCAGAATTGGAATTTACAAAAAGGATTATTTTGTTTGTTTTTCAGATGTTCATTTTAGATATTACAGAACCTGTATTTTGAATACATAAGTCCTTTTTGATGCCTGCATTTCTGACTCTCAAAACAATGGGAGTTTTTGAAATTAGGTGACCATTGAGCTGATTCATCTGATTAACTGCAACAATTTATAAAAAAATACTTATGTAAAAGATAAATGAATATATGTAATTTAATTTATAAACTCTATTGTAACAATCCATGGCTTATTTCAAAGCAAACACAGTTCCTAAAAGCAAAGTAATTTAATCCATAATTCTTTTTTGGCTTTTTTGGCTTTTTTTTTCTTATCCTTCATCCAAAAGCCACATGCAGACATGAGGAAACAGAGAGCTAAATTGGCAAACTTTGTAAATCCTGTCAATACTGCAACCAGAAACTCCCTTTAGGTTTTTTTGTGGGAAACTCTGACATTTTCACAGTTGATTCAAATACCTCAGAACAGTAGAGATAGCCATTTCCAGAACAAAAATAAATTTTCAGGGCATGCCAAAATAGCTGAGACAAATTCTTTCTCAGTCTTAGCCATTACTCAGCATCCAGTTATAAACTGCATCTAGCTATCATCCTTCACTTGCTTTGGTTTGAGTAGACCAAAACCATCTTGTTGAGTTGCTGCAAAGGTGTTGCATCTTTCAACACCTAATTTAAATGTAGAGGAACATCAGACAGAAAGTACAATCAGGGTTATCAAGTCTTATTCCCATGATCTTAAGCAAACCATAAGGCAACCTTTTTTTTCCCCTTTAGTCCAGAGAGAATCCAGTCTCTCAGTCCTGTTGACAGGCCACAAAAGAGTTCCAGCAACCTGTAACCTCATGAGCCACTGTAAGAGAGAGGAAGACTAAAACCACAGAATCATAGAATGGTTCGGTTTGGAAGGGACCTTGAAGAACATCAAGTTCCAAACCCCCTGCCATGGGCAGGGACAGCTCCCACCAGACCAGGTTGCTCAAAGCCCCATCCAGCCTGGCCTTGAACACCTCCAGGGATGGGGAAGCCACAGCTTTTCTGGGCAACCTGTTCCAGTGTCTCACCACCTTCACAGTAAAGATTTTCTTCCTGATATCTAATCTAAATCTCCCCTCTTCCAGTTTGAAGCCATTTTTCCTCATCCTATCACTACATACCCTTGTGAAAAGTCGCTCTGCAACTTTCTTATAGGCTCCCTTCAGCTGCTATAAAGACTCTTCCTGGATTCTTCTCCTCTCCGGGCTGAAAAAACCCAAATCTCTCAGCCTGTCAATATCTTACTGTGTCGTGTGCCATCAGAGTAATACAAGACAGATTGAAGACTTTTCCTGTGGTTTAGGTTCCTGTGATGGTAAGGAGCTTGTTAGGTGAAAGTGTCTGGATATTCCGAGGAGTGGATTTCATGGCAGACTATAGAAAAAGTGGAAAAGAAAAAGTTTTTGAATACTTTTGGGCTCTGCCAGTTTGTCCTAGGGAAATGCCCTTCTGTTCTCAAATATGATGAACAGTTTATCCATGGGTGAATACACGTGCCAAGTAATAGAGAAATTTATCAATAGCAGGAGGATTATCAGAGCACTTGTGCAGTTTTGGCTAATTACCAATGCTATAAACAATCTCCTTCCAAATTCTCCAATTCCCTTCCAATGCCCCCTTTCATCCCCCCTGAAAATCCCAGAAGCCAAATTATATGTCAAGGGGAGAAAATGTTCTTGGCTTCTTGAGGCATCTAGGCGGAGAAACTTTGAAACATGGGATTAATTAAATGCAAATCTAAATATGGTGCAACAA
Organism: Tringa tobata; assembly: GCA_033628505.1. Taxonomy (NCBI): domain Eukaryota; kingdom Metazoa; phylum Chordata; class Aves; order Charadriiformes; family Scolopacidae; genus Tringa; species Tringa tobata. The sequence continues at coordinate 5,417,652 of JAHREE010000096.1, forward strand.
ATCATGCAAATTAAGCATTAACATATTTATGACTGAACAATCAGCAGGCGCCAAAATGTGTGTAGATAAACTGTAAATCACTACGAGCATTGGTTAGTGCAGTACATAGCATTTATTTATCCTTTTCAATATTTAAACAAATATATATTGAACACCTTGCACACAAATACTTTCATGATCTGTGTAACTATTTCTTAACTGCTTGTGCTGCCACTTAAAATTATGTATTATCAAAAATATTAACACAGTTGAAAGAGCTGATACATTAATTGAAGGAGACAGAATATTATATAACGAAAGAAAATAATATCCACTTTTCTTTTACTCCCAATGGCCTTTGCAAATAATGCTACATTATCAATCCAGGTACAGGTGGCCGAATGACCCCTTGAGACTTGGTGAAAAATCTGGAAAAGACACATCCCCAAGTTCCTAAGTCTGCAGAGCACAAAGCCTCATGACTAGTGCTGGGGTTTTCTTTTTCCTTTTTTATTAAACCTGAATGCTATAGAGAAAGTCCAGATGTGTCTCAGCATGTTTATTTTCTGGTCTTTTCATGACACCATGTCCATCTTTCAAATCAGAATCACGTGAACAGCCATTACGTTAAAGAAACCGTATTTCTGAACAAATACTCAATATTTCATGTTTCTTCTAACCAGGAACATTCCTTACGTCACTAATGAGATCGCTGACCTCAACACAGGGGACTCAAAGGCTAAGCTTTGACCTCCTTTTTAGCATAGAATGGTTCAAGTTGGAAGGAACCTTAAAGATCATCAAGTTCCAAGCCCCCTGCCTTGGGCAGGGACACCTCCCACTAGACCAGATTGCTCAAAGCCCCATCCAGCCTGGCCTTGAGTCTTTTTATGCCTAATATAACGTAACTGCTATAAATTCAGTATTAACAATACTTTCCTGGTTTTGGTAGAAGAAACTGGTTAAACAGGAATGCAAAAGCGTAATGGTTTCTAAAGCAGCTCTCCTGGGAGAGAGTCAGGTACGAATGTCACCCAGAACACTGTAGACTTCTCAAAGTCCTCTCAGTCAGTGGGACGGGATACAGGAATCTTTGGAACAGTATTATTCATCTCACAAAAGAACACGCCAACATCTTTTGTATTTCTGCTTAAAACATTGTCAGCAATCTGTGAAGCTGTCACTTAAAGGATGTACAAACAAGTTTACTTCTGTAAATGCAGCACAATGATCCACTGAATTAAGATACATTTCCCCAAAACTTAGGATATGTGGCCCAAATCCACTGATAAGAGGATCTCAGCCTGAGAATGGGATTCTTTCTCCTTTAGAAATTGTCCGGCTACTCCTCTCTGCTTTATCCTCCTTAACAGTGTCAGAGTTATATCAAATCTTTAACTTTCAATTTATGACATCTAGCTCTCAATAGTCTTGAAGCTTAAAAAGAGAGAAAAAAGTTTAAAAGACAAATAAACAGCATTATTTAGCACTTCTTTAGTTGCTATTTTAGTCACACTTTAACATACTAAATTAAAGTGAAAAGATCTCCCTTAGTTAACTAAAATAGCTCTCCGTACTCCATTGCCAGGAGACTTGACAGAAGAATTGGCCAGTTGCATGTGGGAATCTGTGCACCTGAAGGGAGTAATCTAAGCTTTCAAAAACACAATCCATGGCAAATCATTTCTTTATACTGTTAGAAGAGCCAGTGTCTCTTGGAACAGACCTTCTGCTTTAGTACTGTAGCAAAATGCCTTGAAGCCAGATCTCACCTCATCTCATAATGCAATGAGCTCTCAAATGATAGAGTGAAACTTCAGCACCAGTGCCCAAGGCCTTCAAAGACAGAAGACCATTCTCAGCTGATACTTCAAAATCCAGCCATTCATTGCCATTGTCAAGTCATGTCACATCTATAAACCAGGATTAAATCACAAGCCTCTCTACCAGGTAACAAAACAGCCCAGTGATGCTCTGTCTTTTAAAAGACAGTTACTGCAAAAAAACCCTAAAACCCAACCAACCCAAAAATTCATCAAAAATTCATCAAAGCTTACATTGGCAGTAAACTATTTAAAAATATGTGAAAATTTACACTTCTGCATAAATTTTCAAAATAAAACACAAGTATGCATTTTTACAGATGACACATCTAAGATACTATCTGATATGAGATGTTTTTCCTTGAGAACATCTCAAAATAGAAGGGCCAAAAATTAAATAGCAAATACAGTTAGTTGATTTAAAGTGGTGTCCAATATTGTCTTCTGAACTGGGAAACAGCCAAAGATGGGAATCCAATTCTACCTCTTAACCTTTTAACAGAACAATAATGAGCTCTAGGATCTGAAAACATGCAGTTAGACATATTGGAAAGGTGTTTAGAGGAGGCCCTCTTTCATATAGACTGCATGAAGTAAAATTTATACCTTGGACTTCTTAAAACAGCAGCTCAATCTCTGCAATTTCCTCATCAACCTACAATCAGGGCAATACAGACTCCTGTCCCTCTGTCCCTTCTGCACAAACAATAGCTGTTCATTGCACACCTGCAGCTACACATGTTATCATACATTTCTAATCTGATTAATTGGTAGATGGTATGTTCCAGCAGTCTATATGTGCCAACAGTGAAAGTTCATCCAATGTTACAAACTACATCCAATATTAGAATGACCCATGGAAAACGGCAGGTCACCTCCTTGTCTCTGCACTGCCCCCCCAAAAAAATTGGCTCAGATCTCTCACAGCATAACACTGACCTTAGATATGAAATCATCGAGTGAATCACACAAATTATATGACTCCATGACACTAACAGGACAGAGACAGCCAGTGCACTGCAGAGAAGCAAGAAATATTTCCAGGCTACAAGGCCATATAAAGCTTGCCTATTAAATTATTTTTTTTTTCTTTTTTCTTTTAAATAAAGGAAACAGAACAGTAAATGAGTTTGTTAAAAAGGACTGGAAATAAAAAACAAGATTAGTTCTTGGAATCAAATTTCCATCTAGTGATTTCAACTCACATTCAAAACTAAGTGGGTTGGGTGGTTTTTTTTGTAATTCCAGATGAATTTCTAGGTGGATATGTAGAGAGCATTTTTCTACCCGCAACTCAGCATGAAACTATGGGAAAACACAAACATGCAGGCTAGAAAAGCAGAATTTCTAAGTCAGTTAAAATATTAATAATACCAGAGTGCCATTCTTTGACATACTAAAGGAGGAGGAACTGGCAAAGAAAATGGAGCCCTGTCTTCATTAACAAAAATCAACATTTTTATCAGGATCAGGATGACAAAGTGTACATTACTGACAGCTGTCCGGTACACTCTCTAGGAATTAAGGACCTGTGCATTAAATTTGCCACTATAGTACTAATTGAGAAGCAGTTTTTCCAAAGTGTTATGTCTTCCCTATGCTTGAAGAAGGTCGTGTCTCCCAAAACTGTCAAGCAGAAGAAAAATATGCTTAGGACTTTACAGAAAAATCCCTCCACCTTTGAAGCTATCATTAACTTATTGATTATCACATTTACACATAAGATGGAGATTTCAAATAAATTTTCCTTTTTTTAAGGCCAGCAAATGTAACCATTTCACTATTGCTCCATATTTTGGCAAGAAAGACCACAGTTTTCCCAGTCAACATAGCCCTCAGAAAACATCACTGATTTCAACTTGTATCCCCAAAGTAAGGGCAATTATTAAGGGCATCTCCATTATGTTTTCCCATGTTGCACCTATGTAATGTAACTGATAAACTGATTGTCAAAGTGTACGCACATACAGCAGTACACGTACACAGCACGTATATATTACACACTCCTTTCTTCTCATAGCTTGCACAATGCTTACTCTGCACAGAGAAAAAAGATAATTATTTGAAACAAACTATCTCACAATTCTATGACATAAAAACCACCCAGTATTTGCCAAAATAATACATCAGTCCATCTCTAGGCACAGAACATCAATTTGATTGATGGTAGGTTGATTAATTATAGGCAGAAGCCAAGAAAGGGACTTTCCTAAACAGAATAAGGCAATTGGCATTAAGAACATATAGCAAAGAAAGTTTGCAGTGCAGACTTCAAGATTAAATACAAGAAAAGTACATACATCTGAACAATTTCACATTATTCAAACAGAAGCAGATGTCATTACAATGGCATTGAAAATACTGAAATAACTTTACAATGCATCTATAACTTAGATACTGGAGTAGTCTTAAAGTGGCTGTCATTTTAAAAAAAAAATAATTTTTTTTATTGCTCCTTCATTTTCTCTTTATATATACCTTTGAAAATGAAGGAACTCTTTCCATTATTTTTTTTTCCTTCAAGCTTTTTCCAAAATAAAAATATTCAGAGCCTAAGAAAATGTTTAGAGCTTTTTATAATTAAAAATAGAACAAAGTCTAGTTCTATGTTTTAGATATTGTTTTAACATTGGCTTTATTCTGGCATAAATAGTTGTATGTGGTTTGATTATGACAGAAAATGTATAACATATACATATAGTCACATGCAACATTTTGGTTGCTCCAAAATATATCATAAAGCTTGCTTTTTCCACTTGGTAATATATTTGAGGCAAAAAAGGAAGCTTTTTATATATAGCAATCACTTTCAGTCAACAGAGCATCACTTTTTTAGACCATAAGACAAGATAAAGTACAGCTACACTATCTGACAATCCTTTCCCTTATTGCTTTTCTGTTCAGTGAAAATATATTAAAACCATTTCCATCAAAGAATTGATTTAATCTCTAGAGAGGGTGCACATGTTCAATGTGGGCTAAGGCTAGTTAAGCTCTAGTGTATACTACTGTAGTAAGTAAACATATATCTCAAAATCCTATTTCAACATTAAATTCTGCTTTTGTTTACTGTGAAATTATGACAAAAGGACTTGATGTTGACATAATACAAAGCTTTTGAATGAGTTTAAAGACTTCTAAGGGAGAAATGAAAACATGCATCAGTGGAGAAAGTGTTAATGCTTCTTAATATTAACTATCATATGAGTGTCACTGTTTCACAGTGCTGGATTATCTGGTGTGTAATCACTCTCTGACTAATTGCTCACTATTGCTAGGTATCTGTACACATCCTAGACCCTGCTTGGTTTATATTTTAAATAGACTGCCTTGCCATTAAATAAAAAACTATAGAATTGTGAAAGTTAAAGAGCCATCTCATATTTATTAAAGATTTCAATTACATTTGAAGTTCAAAAGAGGAAAACCAGGTCACACTTTCTCTTATTAATAAATCTAAACCACCCTCTACTATTTTCTCTATTTAAAATATCCTTATTAACTTCATGAAATATTTGAAAACAAACTGTTTACAGAAGCAGAAAAAATCCACTACTTGGAAGGAGGGGAGGGAGGGGAATAAACACATCCTTTCTTTACACCATGCAATGGAATACAAAGTTTATAGAACCTGGAGGTAGAAACCAAAACATTTTAACAAGAAAACCCTTCCAAAAGGACCCCGCAATTTCCACAGGCCACAGAGAATCAATATTCAAACAACAGACATCACCAACCGACAGCTCGCCCTTGCAAATAATTTTTCCAGAAGGCACCACTAAACACAAATCAAGACACAGCACAGAAAGTTGCCGACACCACCAAACCTCACTTTCTTTCCCTGGAGCATCCTCTAAGTCGCTTGGAGAGTGAAGAATTGGCTCACCTGCACCGGGGGGGACCAGCCGTGGGCACAGGCGCACTCTGACCACCACTCCCCGGGGCTGCCCTGTGGAGTGGCTGGGGATTTATGGGGGCTCTTCCGCACAGTGTCCCACAGAGGGACAAACTTGTTCCTGCTCTGGCTGGCACCCCCAGGTCCCCAAGAGGGAAGCACCTGGGAGCTATACGGAGGATGCTGGTGCCAACGACAGGCGCAGTGGGCATCCCTCGCTACGGGAGGCAGGCTCCTGCCGGCATCCGACCCCTCGGACCCCCTGCCGCAGCTGTGCTGCTTGGGAAGGTGTGCGTGCATGGCGCACCCGGGGCTTCCTTTGGCCAGTTTGCATGCAAGTGCTTCTCCTCCCAGCCGTGAGGTCCTTTGCCGGGGCCTCTCCAGCCCCCTTGGCAGCAGTCAGCGGCAGGGCATGGCGGGAGCGGGGCGCAGCAGGAGCTGCTGGCCGGCAGCTCTGTGTCAATACCGGACTCCACTCGCGCAGCGACTTGACAGCATCCCCGCTGCAGGCAGAAGCAATCAATGCTCTGCGTGGCTGGGACGCGCGCCTGCATCCCTTTCTGGATGACAAAACACGGGAGGAAAAAAAAAACACAAAAAAAACAAAAAAAAAAGCGCACACACACACGCTCAAAAAAAAACCAAAACAACAACCCCAAACCAAAAAACCACCGCCACAAAACCAACCCAAAAGCCAGCCTTGCAATTTTCAGAAAGATTTAGGCTTTTTCTAGCTGACCCTGACACGACTCGCAGGCGCCCTGCTGAAGCGGATTTGTATGTACAAGCTTTACAGGCAAAGTGCTTTCTTGTGGAAATAGCATCCTGACAAACTCCTGAAAAGGATACCCCTTTGCCAATGATCAAAACAGACGCGGGAGTGTTTTGGGTTTTTTTTCCCTGTGTGCCTGAAAAGACCTTGTCAACAAAATTGCATCAGAAGATGCAAATGACAAGCTCAGGAAGAACACTATCTGCACTAAATGCTAAACCCTAGTGTAAACCTTGGTATGTACTAATGGACATAAATGTAAGGGAAAGAGAGTAAAAAGCTAATTTTAAAAATATAGCCACTTAGAAAAGAGCTATGCAACAAATTAAGAAATCTTCAGCAGCTTATATGCAGAAATATAAATATATTTATTTGTGAAGAAGGTCTTCAATACTATGACTGATGTATCATTTTCTTCTCTTTATTCACCCTTTACAAATTATTTGGTCTTTGTCAATAGCATTTGGCACAGAGTTTTCTATAAATCCCCTCTTGGATTTTTCTTACTAATACAATCTATTTTCCTTAAATTTTCCCACAATCTTTATTTGCAAGTGTTTTCTTTTCTTTCTTCTAATAGAAGTGACAGGGGTGTACAGTGTATAAAATCTGGGCTGGCTCTTTCAAGCATGTGGAGAGGTTCAGGGATATACTCTGGTCTCATGTGAATAAGTCTTTCACCCCTTGAGATTCAGTGGATCTTGGACCCCTATGTATCGATATTTTTCAGAGATTTTCTTTTAACCAAAGCCTGTCTCAGGTACTTTTAGTCGTAGGAAATAACCAGTTGATTTCTAAAAACAAATAAAGGATTGTGCATAGAATACTTTTATGTCTATTGGTGTTTAACTAGGATTTAAGTACACAAAAATTAAACAGAATTCATAAGTGACATGCGTAGTTTTACCATTCCAAAGCCTAAAGCAAATTTACTTTTAAAGATTTCAAAGACAAAGAGACAACACTGACTCTCTGCAAATATATTTTGCAGATACATCTCTCAAATGAGACAAATGAATTTTTACAAATACTTTGGTGCAACAAGATGATTCAATTATTCAGTTCCTCCTAAATTGCGAAGCTAAAATTCTCAAAGCTTAGACATTGCTAAAGCACATAACAATATAACCTGGCAGCAATTCTTAATGAAAAATCACTCTAGCAGCAGAGAAAATATTTTGACAACATTGTAATTCAAATTGTTGCATGTGAAACTAACACCAGTTTTAACTGTATTTTCATTCAAGGTGCTAGTCCCAAATTATACTACCATCATGTTATAATGTAAGGTTTATTCAGAATTTTGCTGAAAAGCCAAAATCATATACTTTGTCCCCTCACGTAACAAATGCCCAACTGCAGGAACCCCCATAGCTTTGCATACAGTTAAGGTCACTTCATATTTAAAAACCAAATATTAATGCACTTCTGAATTGCAGGTGCAGATACGGAAGCCAGCACTTAAAAATCTGAGTTAAGGGAGTCTACAGGGTAATTACTGCTATATGTAAAGTAAATGTAAAAATACATGAGACTGAATCTGTGTTTTTGCAATTTTGCTCGAGCATGAAGAGTGATGGTGAGCGAACTGTCCAGAAAACTGCTTTCCTTTAGTACTCAAAGGTAGGTCAGTCCTGAGCACCTAAGAACTTGTCTACAAGAATATAATCCAAATCATTGCTGCATCATTTCCAGCAGGACTACCTCTATGTAAGAAATATATATAAATTACTGTTAGTTGATGCTGTAAATCATATATAAACCAACCATGATTTTCTTTATATACCACATATATATACTTAAAGACAAAACACTAAAAAGGCCAAATTCAGATTTCATTGTCACCATCATAGACCTGTATTAGCAGTGTCCATCAGCTTTAGACCATCAGCTTTTTTGTCACATAGCAAGCTACCCAGTTCGCTTCAGAATATACTGATGCTGTTGCAGCTTTCCTAAATGCCAGTCAGAATCTAAAAGAAACAGTTTATATATGTCTTTTAAATCTATTTTGAGAAATCTGAATAATTACAGAAATCAAATAAAGTTCACATATAAATTTTAAAAAGGCCATTCAAAAAATTATATAAAGAAAAATCAGGGTAAGCCACATGGCTGAGGAGTAGAAAGAACCTACGCATTCTGTCACCAGACACACCTCTACACTAATAATATTGGCTCAAGCCACCTGTACCAGAACACTAAAAGGTTTATCACAAACATTCATAGTCCCATATTTTAAAGTCCAACCTTACTACGCCCCAACCAGAGCAATGCAGAACTGCAAAGGCATCCTGTTGACTGTAACAGTTATTCACACACTGCTAAAACACTATATTTGAAATTGCCTCTTATCAGAACATGGAAAAAGTGCTTTTCTGAAGAATTTGACACCACTGAACTTGCCCTGACCCTACCTGACTCTACTAGGCTACTTCATATTTAAAAAAATCCATAAATAAAATATTTATATCAATAAATATTTTAACTGTCCACATTTTTATTTAAGGTTTGACACTGCCTGTGTGAGACAAAACCACCTGAATATGGGATGTATATGTGACACCATGGTACAATGGATTCAAAAGATAATGTGATTTCATCAGCTGTAATTGAACTATTGTGTTAGCCAGGATGGCACACACTTCTGCATGAACTTGGATTAACACATGGCTCAAATCCACATGCCCGACTATCACCCTAATTTGATAATAAGTGGTGCACAAAGCAAAACTGAATATTGTGCAGTACACTGTGTGAACTGTGTTTGACCCGATGCTGTTGTGGAAAAATCTCACTAATTTTCTTTTTAAAATATTAAGTAGGCATGACAAAACGGAGCAAATAGATTTAGCTGATATTCTACCAGCACAAATAACTGTAACTGGATTACAGTAATGTTGGACATAGACCAAAAATAAACACTGAGAAGAGTTTGCTTCGGGCAAAAATGTGCATATGGGAAACCAAAAGTGCATATGGGAAACAAAAATTATTAATAGAGTTCTGAAAGGGAAGCTAGAAGCATGGGTGAAGATGATTTAGATGTAGTAACAGATTTTCCCCTCCAACTAAGAATGCGATGTTATGCAACCATAATAAAAAAAACCCCACAGAATGAAAGGAGAGTAATAAACATGGAGTGGACCAGCTTATTTAGTAATCCTAAAACCTCTACAAATATTTTTCTAGAAAGAAAAATAGAGAGAACAATTAATAGCATAACAGCAAGGCTATTGAAATAAGTCAAGTGTAATTTCGTTGCAAGTATTTTTTTGTTGTTTTGTGAAAAGCAATTATGTTTGTATAGAAATAATAGACTTAGTGGTGACACAGACTAGAAGGAGTGGTTGTGATTAGTCCAAGATTAGGCTGGGAGCCAAGTGATCTGGCTCAACGCACTGCTATCACAGGGTACCTAGGAAATCTTGGGAAAATTGCTTGATTTCAGTCATGGTCGTATATGTAAAATGAAAAAAACCCACTTAATCTAATGAAACCAGAACATAATGGGTGGGGAAGTACACATCTGAAATAAAGCAGCTTGGCTTCTCTCCTTTCCTCCAGGTGTGAAAGACGAGGGGCATGCAGGACTACAGCACCAAAAATGAAAGAGTAAAAGAGGAAAAATATAATTAAAGGTGGTTATTTTAAAATTTCAACATTAAGGAAATTTCACTCCAAATCTGTCAATTATATTTATAAGTAATATTTTGTTTACTTAAAAAAGTTGTATGATCCACATATCCTTTAAACAAAACAATGAATCTTGAGCTTTGAAGTTTTATACAAAAAACACAGCGCTAGCTGAGACACAGCTCCCTGCACAACAGATCTGCCTGCATGATCAAGGGCATGTTCTTTTCATTTTTACGAGAGGGTAGAAAAGCTTAAGGAGTTACAAACACAAACAGATCCATTCTGAGCATTAGCTGCATGTCCTAGGGTTAACATAAGGACAATAATTTAGAAATCAAGATACAATGAAAAAGAAAAATGACAAGGGTTTGGAAGGGAACTATACCAACAGAAGAAAACAACCCTCAGCTGGGAATATTAAGTCAAAGTCAATCATGTCAAAGCTGGTGGAGAACAGAGCAGCAGGTTTACCAATTTCACATCCAAGTGAATCAAAGAATCATGAAATTGCAGTGGAAAGACTGAAATAAAGAGAATTTCCATACCAATACAGAAACAACCCTTACAGGATCTGCTATTTTCAGATAGAGGTGTATAATAAATAGTTTGTGGATTTCTCCCCTCTGGAGAATTCAGTGCACTTTACTTTAGTTCACCTTAAACTAAACTAGATTCATATAAAGCCATTAGGCAAAATAACTTAGATGGAACTGCAAAAAGATCTGTTTGGAGAAGACAGATGAAATGCAGAGGGTAAAAAGGACAGCAAGGGTTGGTGCAACTGACATTTTCACTATGTGGGAAATACTTACTGACACCTCTTCTCCACATGATGTTGAGGACATAGAGGGCCAGCTTCAAGACTTTAAATACTTAAATATAATCTCAAGCCACCATCATTTGCTTGAGTCCCTTTGGCCAGGTAGTTTGTGACAAGCACTGCTGAGTCCAAGAACTTTAACCCCTTTAATAACCCTTTAGTTTACAGAGTCAATGCTAGTTCTAGCACTTTGGCAAATTTAAGAGCTCTTTTAAGACCAGATTCTGCCTTTCCAGTTTTTTAGGAACTGCATTTCAGAACTTCAGTATCAGCCTAATACTCCAACAATGTTTTGCATCTAATTAAAAAGCATCTAAGGAAACGCTTCATGGCTAATAGTTACTTAAAATTCATATCTCCAAGATCAGTTGCATCAAGATATTCAGTACCTTAAACTATTCATATTTATGTCTCTGTTAAATTAGGAATAAAACAGCATGTTATTTACTATGAGTGATTTCTGATTTTGAAAGAGAAATTCAACTGCATTGGGTCTCCATTCAGGTAGTAACCTAAGCAGCAAACATATACCATAAATACGCAGGAGGTACCCATAGAATAAATTAATCAGGTGTTTATTATTACAAAGTCACATTGCATAAAGATATATGCACTGCATGCATTGAATAAAGAGAACAACATAACCAAGCCAGAATTTTTGCCATAGAACATTTTTATTCCAGTGCTGGCAATCCATGTAGCAAATAAAGAATGCCAACTCAGACCGTCTTTTTTAGGTGTAATGCCCATTACAGCATCCTCTTTCTGACCCATTTCTTCCCATTGAAGTTATTTTGAAAGAACTTCATTCAAATTTATTAACAGACAATGAGAAATTTTTTCTTCCCTATGAAGCTATTTGTGCTATGCTCATAATACACAACATCTTTAAAGAGTTTGGGACAGTTCTGGCACTGTCTTATTATGGGCCAGTTGTAAGCTTTCACTGTGGATGAATGGAGAGCAGAGAGATGTGATCACATAGTGCAGCCAAAAAAGACAGGGTTTATAGCATACATTACTGGGAATTCAAGTTACCAAGCTCCTTCTTCAGCCTTTGGAAAATGATGACTTGTTTTAAGTGACTAACATAACTTTCACAACAAAAGCACAGCCAGTTGACTGGAATTCAACTACCTGAGTATAAGAGAGTCATGAAAATCTGTGTGGTTTTGCTACAGATCTGAATCAGTCCATACCTGGCCACCCATCAGACTTCATTTCAGTTGAATCAATGTCTGAGAAGATTTCCCAAACAGAAATATTGTAGTGTGTTTTCATAAAGGAATTACAAACATGTCTATTTGCTGTGTATTTATAGGAGAAGGATGGAACATGAATCAAGAAAGGAAGGTACGGAAGCAAGATGAATCCTTGACGGCTTATATCAAAAAGAACTTTAGCCATAAACAAAGTCCCTCTAGATGTAAGAAGTTTGTATATATTTTGGATATCATTTCTTAATATCTGTCGTCATTATTTCAAAGAGAAAAAAACAATTATTTGGAGAACCCAGTGCGTTACACCATATCTGCACCAGGTGACCTTGAGGACCTGGACTCTTTGCTTTGAAACAGCTGGAAGTTGCTGAGCTCAATGCAGGACTGATGGGGTAAAGTTCTAGAATTTGTTATATAGTAGGTCAAACCAGATAATCACAATAGCCTTACTAACACTGTACCTATGAATGGAACCAAACTAATGGCCAAGATAAAAAGTAATAGTTTCTCTGTATTAGTGGACGTAAAGGCAGCCTGCTATTCATAGCTTCTTTAGGATTCCACTTGGTTTTAGGAAGAGAAGCCAAAATTAAACATGCTTCCTGGGATGACGTTTTGGAGGAAGATCTCCTGGATACAGCAGGTAAGGGACCAACCATGTGCCTGAGCCATCTACAGCTGTGTTGGTTAAAGCAAGAGGAAACATGGCAATACAGAAGAGCACTTTTCTTCCTTTAAATTGTGAGGATGATTTTTATTTTTTTAAAAACATACAGGAAAGTAAACCCTCAGTTACAAAACACATGACTTCTCTCGGAACCACTTGCTATCTTAGGAAAACAATCTGGTCTATATAACAGGATCACACGGAAAGCACATTAGCTTGTGAAGGAAACAGAGATGTTTAACATTGTCAAGTAGCAAATTACATTTATATAATTCAAACAAGTCTGGCCTGTTTCTCCTTTTGGTAGAAATCTCTGACATTTTACTGTTCTCAAGTGTGATGGTAAACAGGATTGGAATAGTACAGGCCAGAAAAAATGAGCAGCCTGAAGCTGAAGCCACAGTGACTTTTTTATTTCATAGAACTAGAGTCTACATTCCTAAAGGAGATGTCAGAGTGAATCAAAGAACAGTTGAGAAGTCATATACTGAAAAGTAGGTAATGATGTGTATTGCAAGGTTTTTGTTTTGCTTTGCATCATTTATTGAAGCAAATTCCAACATTTAACTAGAAAAGCTACTCTGCAGTTAAATAGCTGTCACTCTGAGAAATATTTGCCTGCATTACTTTCAGCTTCCATCTCCTTTCTTTCATTAATTTATTTTTGTTCTCTAATTTTCCTTTAAATCATTATTTTCCCTTCTCAGTAATCATTACTTTCAAATGAAAAGATCACTAGAGCTCCCATGGTTTGTTAGTCTGTTTATCCAGTTTGTTAACTTGCCCCTCATAAATCAGCCCCACCCTATAAGCATTTTACTATTTTCTTTAAACTTTACCCAGTCCAAACAGGATTAAGTCTTTGCAGCTTTACGTGATAGCTGTGAGAGACAAGTTAGTGACCAAAACCCTATGAAAAAGAACCTAAAAATTAACATGAAAAGAAGTATTGATAAAACAAGTTTATAAAAACAGCCCATATACTTGGAGAGTCCTTGAAAGGCAGTTCTTGGCAAACTGTTTTAATCACCTTAATGTCATGGAGTACATGTACAAATATAATATCTAGATACTGAAATAATAATGCATAGAAAAAAAAAAAAAGTCTGAAACCAATACATGCAATAGTATTACTATATGGTGCATTATTTCAAAACAGAGTTGATTTATTAAGCCAATGTGTAAACCAAGACTCTGCCCAGAACAGATACTTTCTATTCTGAAGGATCTTACACAAAAGTGTTCTCAGAAAACAAAAAAAAAACCCAAACCCAAAAAACTTGCTGAACAATTTTTGTTTCCTTCAAAAACCTGGCCCCCAGTGTTTCAAAATTCAGTATTTTTAATTACTAAAAAAAACCAAAAAAACAAAAACTTCAACTGAAAAGAAACTCAAATGACCCCAAAAAACTTTTTTGAGTCTAATTTCCCTTAATTAATAGGCTCTAACATTTTCAAACAAATTTTGAAGTCATGAAAAAGTCAAGCTAGTGTCAATTCACCAAATATCTCGAGCATCAGTGAGAAAGGACACTCTCTGAACAAGGTTCTACTCCCTTATGTTACATTAAGAGTGATTTCATAGTGCTGCATTTGCCACTCCATTGACTACAAGGAAGTTTCATGACAAACTCACGGGATGATGTTTATGTTGCTGGCACCCATCTTTTGTTCCTTAATGTCTAGAAACTATTTTTCACTATCAATGAATTGTCATCTAATTTCATAAATGAATTATCAAGTAGTACAATAATTGTATTATTAAAGAACCTAAGTAACCTAAGAGTCCAAAGCTCATTTTCCAAAGGGCCTGAAGTATTGAAAAAACAGTCTAATTCATCAGAAACTACTTCTATCTAGAAGACAAGACTGAAGATTTCCTCATATGCTCAACAATGACTATTTGGACTCTTTCAAGGGTAACGTACCCTTCAAAAAGCTACGTTTCTGGGTAGGTAGGCTGATAGATGGGGAGACAGATGAAGCATTTACTCTATACTTCAAATGTGCTCATAAAACTATCTACGTATTACTTACTGATGTTATGTATGCAAATATTTAAATTTAAATTATACTTTTCATTTTTTATGAAGACTAAGATGCAATTGCTTCACACCTATGGTCTGGTCAACTGAGTCAGTAGCTTCTTCTGCAACTTCACATTTAGCTGTAGTCTAGGTTAATTCATCTAATTTTGCACTCTCATCCCATTCTGCTACCTTTCCAGGTTTCTTGTATGTTAAGCAATCACAAATGCAGAACAGACCCTCTGTTCTTCTTCAATAGTTTACTGTAATTTTCTTCATTCACATTTTTCTGAACTTTGTCAAAAGTTTTTAAAATACAGAAGTTACATTGTATGGATATATTTATCTTTCTGCACACACTCAGTTACTCTTCCACGGAGTTAGGCCAGCCTTTTGACAAAACCTTCCCTTTAGAATAGCTGTGTTGACTCTTCCTTTGTAAGAATGCATTATCTTTTCAATCATTTTAGGCAGTGTAAGGGCAGACTTCCTCATCTATAACTCTTTGAATCATCTTTAAAATCTATTTTAAGAAAGTTGCATTTTACATCTTCCATTCCTGTGTTTCCAGAAGCACCCTAAGCAATAGGATACCCATTGTTTTAGTGTTTTGATAATTTTAATTTTCAGTTCCTTCCTGGGCTAAAACCACATGGTCCCAGCAGTATCCAGCTATTAATTTAATCAAATTCCTCTTTTATGGCACTTTGATTTTAGGCAATTTCCCTGACTTCTTTCCTGTAGAGAATAAAAAACAACTTCCAACATTTCTGTAAAGTGGAAAGTGAAGCAAACAACTATTTAGATTTTAAAAATAATTTTCTCTTTTTCAGTGGCCCTTTCTTTTGAATTTCGTTCACCTATTAACTACTTCCAGTGACTCTTTGAGAAGCTCTCTGCTTCTAGTGTGCTTAAAAAATACTAATTTTTTTTCTCTTTTAAAACCTTTAGCAGGCATTACCATAGTTATATATCTAAATTGTCAGAGTTTATGGATATCTACATATTTCTTGCATAGAAACAATACTAAATTATTGCAAGAAAATATTTTATTCTTTTAGTGATTTTTTTAAAATCCTATGAAACTAGCTTATTGATCTGTATGAATTTTATTTTTTGAACTTTAATATTTCTGGGATTTTTTATCCCCAATTCTTACAAGGATGTGAAATTTAACATGTGATCTCTGCATCACATCTAGGTTCTATGCATTGGTCAGTACTAATTCAAGAGACACTTTGTGCATTTTTCTGATTATTTTACATCACTTGGTGTACCTAAAAACACAACCTCTTTATCATTCAATTAAGCTTAGGACCATACTGTGCTATAGGATTTCTTAGTCCATTTTCATACAGGTTAACTACTTTGTGATCAGTTTGCTTTCACTAACATTATATTGTATCATTCCTATGCAGATTACAGCAATATCCCATGGATTTTTTTCTTTCTACTACGTTTCTTAGAAGTATGATGTGCTAACATGGTCATTTATACAAAGGATTATAGTTTATCCATGTAAATCATTTATATGTAGAGGTTACTTGAATTCCATAAACGGAATAAATTACTAGTTTCAAAGAAAGATATGGAAATAAACACGGTAAACAATTAAATACAGCTGAAAAGAAAGATTCCTATTGTTAACTCATGGAACTCATTGTAGATAAAACAAAAGCTAAATTTGCAGTCTTGGTACAAGCTATGGTTATAGTTCTTTTATAATATATCTATAATTACACTCCAGCACATGAAAATAAATAAATTAATATTAAATGGATAGTCCCGCGAAAAATAAACAGTGCTATCTGCAGATAACTCTTGAAGAGTGGGCTACACTTTTCCTGAATTTCTGTCTCCTTTCCACCAAGCACAGAGCATTAGCCTTTATTAAACAACTAATCTGAAATTATTCAAAGAAAACTTCACATAAATGTGAAAGGATATTTTTAACTAGTTCAGAGCAAAACACGATGACACGTTCATCTACCATTTCAATCAAACATAATTTTGTTCCCTCATGACTAATGACTGATTAGTGAATTGCTTTTATGCCAAAATAACTGTTTCTAAATATGTTCTTAAATAGATATAATGATTGCAAAAAATTACAACAGGAAAAAAGGAGCATATATCAACAACAGCATTCCAGATTTCTTTCAGCCCATGTACATATTGACTTGTGAAGGCAATACAGAAAGTTTTAGAGGAAGAGTTCAATGAGAATTTGTCACTGGGGACAAAAAGGAAATAATTATTTGAAAGCTCTAATATTTAGTGCTTCTCAGAAAATATTTTGGAACAGTGAATCTAAGCAGATAGTGTTATTTGTAAAGATACTTCCCAGCTCTGGTTTCTTTGTTATTTAAATTATCTAGAAAGAGCGAATGGAGTTCAGCTGAAGTTAAAACTGAAGATGGACATGAAGGGCAACAAGAAAGATTTCTACAGGAACACTAGAAACACCAAGGAAAATGTGGGGACATAATGACAAAGACATGGAAAAGTCTTTGTTATGAAGTGACTTTGCTTTCTCAGTGTTTATAGGCAAGGTCTGCTCTCCGGCCTCCCAAACCCCTGCAAGGAGTAGCAGAGTCCAGTAGTAGAGGGATACCTGGAATACAGAAATACGAAGGTAGAGACCACTTAAGTAAACTAGATGCACACAAGTCCATGGAACTGGATGGGATGAATCCAGAAGCACTTAGGAAGCTTGCCAATTTTGTGGCAACACCTCTCTCATCTTTCAAAGGCTGTGATGTCAGGGGAAGTCCTGGTAACTGAAAAAGGTAAACATCACATCCATTTTCAAGAAGGGCAAGAGGAGGATCTGGGGAACTACAGGCTGGTTCTTCCTAGTGCCAGTCCATGAGAAGGTTATAGAGAAAACAAACCAAAAAAAGTTCACAGTTCACAAATCAGAGAGAGTCGTTGATTCACTGATAGACACATCTGTCATTCACAGGAATCTCGACAAAATGGAGAAATAGACTGACAGAACCTCCTTGAATTTTAAGGAAGGCAATGTGAAGCCTGGCACCTTGGGAGGAATAATCCCAAGCAACATAACTGGCTGGGGACTGACTGGAAGCAGGTTTGCAGAGAAGGGAGAAGGAGCTGGGGGTCCAGCTCCATCAGCCCCAGTCCAGTTGTCCATCAACTTGATGGACAAGTTGAACTGTAGTCAGCAGTGTGCCTTTACAGCAATGATGGTAAACCATATATTGGTCTGCACTAGTAGGAGTATAGAAAGGACATCGAGGAAAGTGATTCTTCACTTCCACTGAGCATGAAGAAAGCACATCTGAAGTACTTTGACTGCTCAGGTCCACCCAGTAACAGAGAGATGAAAAACTGAAGTGAATTCAGTGGAGAGTCATCAAGATGGTCAGCAGGCTGGAGCACATGGTCTACATGGACAGGATGAGAAAGCTATTTTCAGGCCAGGAAAGAGGATTAGGGGGCAAATCCAACTGACCCTCTTCTTAAATGGATGGTGAAAGGAAGGCCAGAGCCAGACGCTCTTCAGAGCTGCACAGCAAAAAGCAAGGGCCAATTAACACAAACTGCACCAAAGGAAATGTGATTAGTTGTCAGGAAAAACAAAATTACCATGAATGTAATCAAGCACAGGAACAGGTTGCCCAGAATATAAAAAACATAAAGAACACTAATGCTTATACAAGTGTTGCAAATGCTGCCTTTACTCAACAAATGTCCCCTAGTGCAGAGCACGTCTTTTGATGTCTGACCAGTCAGTCAGTCTTTGGTGTTTCTGCTTGAGACACCCAACTAGTATAAACCACATTACAAAGTCACCTTTGTGTAAATTAAGCTAATTGTTTGACAGAAGGGACGATTGTTTCGTATTTCCAAAGACAACTGGTTGGCAAGAGTCAGCTTAGCTGCGTTTACCTCATTCTTTCCTCCTAACTATTTTTTTTTTTAAATTCTGATTGTAGATCTTGGCAGGTGAAGACAAACTATTTCAGTCTGGAAAATTCATACTGTGGAACTGCCAACAAGCTGAAAGAATGTGAGAAAACTGAAGAAACTATTAAAAAATCCAAAATAAATCAGATTCATATTAATTATCCAAGGACATTGAACATGGCAAAAGAGGACCCTAGTGTGCATTAAATACTAATAGACCATTCTCTTTTGGAAAGAAATACTACCTTTTTGGTCAACATCTTTTCACAGCTGTTAGTAGACTGTCAGGGGATTAGATTTTCAAGGTTTGTGACAAAGGATCTCACAGAGTGAAAGGTGTATGAAAGTTTAATTGCATACCTTTTGTCTCCTAAATCTTCTGTTCTTTGTGGAGTGGTTTGCAAGACAATGTACCTTTAAACACCCATCTGAAGAGAGCACTGTCAGGGCCCTGAGGGCACTATAAGGCCTGACTGTCTGCCCACCTCCACTGGTCTCCCCCAACCTGGCCAAGGCTAAGGCCCGCTTTCAGTCCAGCCTGGGGCCATCAGTCCCTCCTCCAGGGACTTCCTCTGCAGGACATGGTCTCCAGCTCCACCACAGCCAAGGGCCCTGCTGAGCTGAGCTACCCACCCCTGGGTTGGTACCCCAGTCTGGTCTCCTCCCAGTCCATTCCCCACAGAGGTGTCCGAGGGATGATGGGGCTGGAGCTGCCCTGGCTGCCCTGGACCCTGGTTGGGGATGGTGGGACCAGGCCTGGCTGCTGCTGTCCCCCAGTGAGCAGCTGGTCAACACAATGCCCTGACAAGGGGGTGTATTAATATGGATTTTTTTTTTTGTGCCTCCATGTTCATGAGTCATGATTAAAGGAATCAGGGAATGAAATGCACAAATACAGTCCCTGGAGAACGTGCACCTATGTGCCCTGTGGTATCTGAGGACATATGTGCATACTTTGATGTTACAAGTTTTGTTTGTGTTACGAGTTAAAAGTAACCAGTGCAGATTTAGAAAATACTCAGAGATTTTTATCTCCTAACAGCCAAATAATTTACAAAACTTTTACAGGCATAAAATCATTTATGTAGAGCTGGAATTTTGGCAGCAAAATTCAAACCCCAATTATCTACATAAAGCCAAACAAATAACTTCTTGATTAAATGCCTTCTATGACCTTCAATCTTCTTCATAATTTTTCTCTTCTAAGACATCTGAGATTCACTTTGCTCCAGAAAGAAACCTTTTGTAAAGAGCTGTGATTTGCCAATATGTCTGTATTTACCATCCAAAAGCAATCTACCCACCCAATTAAAGCAGACGTTCATGCTAAATCAATATTAAAGTTAATATTTTGCTCTTACTGAAATAGGCATCCTTCTGCTTCAACAAACACAAAACACACACCATGACTCAGACTGTATTTGAATTACCTGTTCAAAAAAGGAAAGCAAAATAAAAGCTATATTTACAAAACTACTGGAAGTATGAACTCATTTTCCACAATAGCTCATGTGTTGAGACACTCACCTAAGACAGGGTTATAGAATCATAGAATGGTTTGGGTTGGAAGGGATCATTGAGTTCCAACCCCCCTGCCATGGGCAGGGACACCTCCCACTAGACCAGGTTGCTCAAAGCCCCATCCAGCCTGGCCTTAAACACTTCCAGGGATGGGGCATCCACAGCTTCTCTGGGCAACCTGTTCCAGTGTCTCACCACTCTCACTGTAAAAAATTTCTTTCTAGTATCTAATCTAAATCTCCCCTCGTCCAATTTAAAACCGTTGCCCCTTGTCCTGTCACTACACTTCCTGACAAAGAGTCCCTCTCCGGCTCTCCTGTAGCTCCCTTCAGATATTGAAAGGCCCCTATAAGCTCTCCACGGAGCCTTCTCTTCTCCAGGCTGAACAACCCCAGCTCTCTCAGCCTGTCTTCGTAGGGGAGGTGCTCCATCCCTCTGACCATCTTCATGGCCCTCTGCTGGACCCATTCCAACTGGTCCATGTCCTTCCTGTGTTGAGGACTCCAAAGCTGGACACAGTACTCCAGGTGGGGTCTCACGAGTGCAGAGATTGCCACGAAACCTAGCAGAGAGTATTGAACTTTCTCTAGACGTGACTCTGCAGATTTATCTTGACCTAAACCCAAGTCTTTGCACTCTTGAGAGCATCTCAGTTCAGGATCCTGCTCAAGTTGTCCAGCAAAAACAGATGATCCCAGCCAACAGAGATGAGACCCTCTGTGCTGGGTTGCCTGTTCTCAAAGAGTACTGGATACAGCCCAGTCAAAAAACATATGATTTCATGAGTAGTAGGAAAAGCCTGAGAGTGCAGGGTGTCTTGCTTGAGCTTATCTCAGCCTAAGCTGATTTTAGCTTGTTTAGCTGAGATAGCAACTGCCTAGCAATCAGGTACTTCCTGCCTGAATTTGATCTGGCTTCATCTTGATTGATAGCAAGTGGTTACTCAGTATGGATTTAATTGTCCATGATTCTAAAATAAAATGTGGCACAGAAGAGAGCAGACAAAGGATGACACCAGAGCTCTCAGACTGTAAATGCTAATCCTCAAAAAATAATAATCATATAAAAAAATATGATCCTCAAACCAAGAAAACCAAGACATAACAGTCACTTCTAAACCAAACTTTAACACACTTCTCATTGATTACCTCATTCTCAAACACACACTTTCCAGAATCTGACTTCTACCCTAATCATTTTGGTAAAAGGTAGACTGAAAGCTGTTTCATGCTCCTCCTTTCTCTAAGCATCAAAACACAGACAAGTAAATACTGCAGGATAAATTTTAGTTTTGACAGAAACAAAAGAACAAAACAAAACCCCAGCAATCATTATGTTGATTCATCACTAAGAGCTTTTTTTTTTTAATGCCACCACAGAATGTCTGCAATATACTATACTACTTTAGGTACAACATATTACATCAATTAAATAAATTCCATTACATTTACTTTGTACTTCACCACCAAACTGAAGTGATCATCCTGACCCTTACTGTAGTACGAGAAATGGTTGGGCACATGTGCTTGTTTTCCATGCGTGTATGTGGACAGGTGGCTGGCAATCAATGTACAGGGTGTGCTACTGTCTCGTTTTCATGAACCTCTCCCTGTGTGAGGAACAAAGCCACCTCCAGAATCTTTTACAGATTAAAAAACATTTGGCAAAATCTACTGGCATTAGTGTATAGTTCGAGGGCAGTCAAAAATGTTTTGTGGTAGCCTCACTAGTTACCAAAGAAGTAAACCATTCCCAGCTCCAGCTGAGCTGCTATGCTTTTCTGTTTCATTCATGTCAGCATCCCAAGGACAGTGCGGACACTTTCATGGAGAACCAGATCACAGAATCACTCAATAGTTGAGGTGGGAAGGAACCAGTGCAAAGAAGAGAGGAAGGATACTGGTCTCCTTTGCTGCAAGGGCTGGTTCATGGTCAACTTGGTGCTCACCAAGACCACCAGTTCCTTCTCTGCTAACCTGCTTTTCCAGTCAATTCACGAAAGTACATTTGCCTCTTGTGTCATTACTTCAATAGCTTCATGGCAGACCTCTGCCATCAGTGTGGATCCAGAATGAAAACAAGAAGCGGCAGTGTAGGAGTCTGCTGAGGGCAGGAACTGGGTGCCAGTGTAGCTTAAAACAAAGTATTACCTCATAAATCCCATTTTCAATGTTCAAATCTCTGCTTTGACTATTATACATCTGGAAAACTGTGAAACAATGAACCCACCAGTCTGGAGCAATGCAGAATGGCATGCATCAGGATGTGTAGAAGAACTTTGATGGTAGGACCTTACTAGCATGTTTCAGTAGTCACAAAAAGAGGTTTGGAAGAGAACCTTACTTCACAAGTGGCCTAGAGGGCTCAGCAAAAACCTGTGAGCTCAAACACAGCAAACATGTGAGTAAATAGGACATGGATTTTGCCTGGGATTGTGATATCTTAATGGAACTACCCTGTAAGAAAAGTGCTTACCACAATGAAGCCAACACTGCCAACGTGGCAGTTACAGTTTTTCTCATTAAAGTTGACAACATACCTGTAAAATGTAAAAATATCATAGCATTCATAATGCAACACCTCAGATCCAATTTAGCCTCAATCCTGAAAAGCAATTAATTTCATCTAATTTTTAAGTCTGCAAGCTTGGTGAGACATTAAAGCCCAGTTAGACAATTTATAATAAGCAAAACACATTCAACGTGCAAAGGCCCCTGTTTGCTTGAGCTTGTGACTCTAACCCTGTCTCACAAACGGCTGACTAACACTGCAACCAGAAAAAAGCCAGGGTGGGCACTGAATAAGGCACTGAACTATACTTTAGGACACATGCACTGCACTCGGTACAACTAATGAGAAGATACATGGAATTAAAGGTCTGTCTCCCTCCTGGTGTGCAAACAAACTTCATATTTAAACAGTCAAAAGCAGTTCAGAATCTGGTCCTTAGCATTTCCATCTTCATTACAGTCACATTTCTGCTTCTAGAGCCAGATCTCATCAGATTCTAAATCATTCTGATTATGGTAATTTCCATATTTTACAAGACCTTTTGCAATTCTGTAGTTATTGATGTTAACTACAAAAAGAATAATCCTCAATTTCTCCAGTAATGAACCACTGAGTTATCCCACGATATTTTCTCCCCAGACCCTGAGGGTGACTTTGAAAAGAATGTTAGTTATCTCTAATGGAGATATGTAAACAGATGTTATATTTGCCATCTGATTAAGCTTTTCAGAATCATCATTAAAGTCACTTACCCATATGGAACATCATATGTACCTACTGTTTAACTGGGCAAAGCACATTCCTTGGTCTGAAGAAAATATACAATCTGTGATAGCTAAGGAAAGACTAGGCATCTGAGCTTTATTTTCTCCCCTCTCTTCTGGAAATAAATTAGAGTTATCTGAATGAAACTGTTTTCAAGACTTTTATCTCATCTGCACCAGAACAGTGAGTGTGTGCAGATAATCAAGCAGATCTTACAGTTAAAATAACTAAATCATTCCCTTGACTGCTGGCTTTGACCCACTCTTCTGCCAAAGTGTTTCTATGTTCTGCTGGGAAAGCCATTTAAAACAACATTATCGCATGTGGTCATTGCATATGCCGAATTTTCTCGCTATTCAGTTTGAAAGCATTGGGTCTAATTTGCAGCAAGATCAAAAAACAAAAACACGCAGCTGATGTCAACATGAATTTTCTTACATACTTCATGTGCTTCACAAGGCTGATTAAATCCTGAATTATAAAGCGTGGGTAAATTAAGCATCCAAGATTAGCGCGAAGGTGGGTTTAGATTTTAGGTTTGTTTGTTGGTTGGTTGGGTTTTGTTATTTCTCTGTGCTCTAGTTTGCCCCAGAGTTTGTCATCTGAGTGTTCACATTTCCCATCTCCCTTACTGGTTTCCCGCTGTACTCCCCTTACCCTTTCTTTCTCAGAACCCATCCAGACAGATGGATTCATATAACCACTAATGCCCAGTTTCTAAGCTACTTGAACTCAAAATGTAGCTGTGTTAACACAGAGCTGTTCCCAAGCTGATACCTTCTGTTGCTCAGTTTGGCTTATTATTCCTGGGCATAAAAAGGAAAGGTTCTGTGCTTTCAGTTCCAATGCACAAACACATCCAAGGATGGAGCAGTTGTTACAGTGAAAGGCTGACTTCATCTTGGAGCTAATTATGCTTAATACTTGGGAAAACAGTAGCCATGTACTCTGGTTGGCAGGTGGAGCGGTAAGACCCTTCAGCATGTGCAAGAAAAATTAGCTCTTTGAAGACTTAATTATTATCTCTAGCAAATATAGAGAGCGCCTGTCTGAACTCTGGATTGTAACTCAGCCAAATTTGGTTGCATTTTCAGAAGGACTACCCTTAACAAAAGTTACCTGCCTCTTGTACACAAAAAAGACATTGAGGGGCTGGAGCGGGTCCAGAGAAGGGTAATGAAGCTGGTGAGGGGTCTGGAGCACAAGTCTTATGAGGAGAGGCTGAGGGAGCTGCGGTTGTTCAGCCTGGAGAAGAGGAGGCTGAGGGGAGACCTTAACGCTCTCTACAGCTCCATGAAAGGAGGTTGTAGAGAGGCGGGGGTTGGTCTCTTCTCCCAAGTCACAGGCGACAGGACAAGAGGAAACGGCCTCAAGTTGCGCCAGGGGAGGTTCAGGTTGGATATTAGGAAAGATTTTGACACTGAAAGGGTTATCAGACATTGGAATGGGCTGCCCAGGGAAGTGGTTGAGTCACCATCCCTGGAGGTGTTCAAAAGACGGGTTGACATGACGCTGGGGGACATGGTTTAGTGACGGTTTTTTGTCAGAGTTAGCTTGATGGTTGGACTAGATGATCTTGAAGGTCCCATCCAACCTGGACAATTCTATGATTCTAAAAGTGCTGGAATGTCAGGAACACAGAAAAGAATTCCAGGTTTAGTTAGTTATTTTTCAAAATAGTTGTCTTTTAGTTCCCTAATATCACAGTCCATAAGTGAGGAAATAATTCTTGATAAAACTGTGAAAACACAAAAACAAATGATCAGATCAATGAGCCTGAGACACAGAAACAGAGCAATGAAAATTTTAGCTTAACATGTAAACTTTGTCAAAGTTACAGACTGAAAAGTGATTGTATAGGTGGAATCAAGCAATTCTACTAGTAGTAGGTGTTCTCAGTTCATACCACACTCAGCTGTGATAGCTATGACAGAATAATTATAATAACTTGCTCTAGTTAAGTAACTTTGTTTTGTACTAAATCTCTAATTTGCCCTAATCAAGCTTTTTCTTTGACATACACTTAGAATAAATGCTTCCTATATAAAATATATCATTTGTCTGTTATAGCATCAGTAATATAAGAAGAAATGCCTACATTTTTCTATGTCCACTGGATTTGGGTTCCCCTAGAGTGTGCTATATCGGGTGCAGGTTCCTTTGTCCTCCTTCCAGCTGCTCCTACCAATTCTGTTCTCCTCCACCTTTCTTTCCTTCGCTGTCCACATCAGCTTGTTTCAGCCTCCGTTCCTCAAATTTCTGATTACACCTCCATTCCCCTGGCTCAGACATCTTGATGCTCACATCTTACCGTGTTCCTGCTAGTTCTGTTGTAAGAGAAAGGCATTTCCCAAGCCTCCTTCTTGCTCACATTTAGATAATATTGCAGATGCTGAAAAATACATTATCATACTTTCACCAAGAGATTCTCTAATGAAAACTAAGTTAGCAAGTTAGCACTTCTGGTACAAGATGCTTCAGCATCTGACTGAGGGTTGATAAACATATTAAAAGGAAGATACGCTGGCCAAGAGACTTTTAAACACAGCTTGGAAGGCGCTGTAAAGGGGAAATCAACCACCAGTCGCCACTGTATCTACAACTGGATCTAGCAAATTCATGTTAATTAATTTTCGTTCTTCATTAAAGAAACTAGGATTTCCAGTTTAATAGGGTTTGGATTTTACTTCCCATCCTTGTCCTGTGGCAGTCCAGAGTCCTTATATCTTAATGACATTATGCAACCAATTAGCACAGAATCTCATTTACTATACTCTTGTTGATATTAAAAGTAATGAGATAAAGTGCATAATAATAAAATCAGCAAATAAGTAAACATGGGTGAGATGTAAAACACATTACTTCTTTGAGAGCTTTAAAATATTTTATAACTTTTTTGAAGGATACCTTCTAGTATGGACAAAGGATGGTTAGCATTAAGTACACATTCTCCATCAGCCTTGATGTTTGTTTTGAGCAGAGTGGTGATAATATAACTCATTCTAAGATAAGCAGAGAAGTCTATCCTATTGTAACCGGTACACTTGACTGATGATTTCCCCCCCTACTGAATATTCTTAATGACAACATCAGATTTCCTTTTACTGTGCTGTTAGTAACTAATAAAAACAATAAACAAGAGAATACGAGTTTCCAAACAAAAAGCTGTTTTGTTTAGTGAGTCTGTACTGGCAAAGTCTCTGCAGTAGTAGGTGTTAAGAGCTGAACTTCAGCAAATACAGAACAAAACCAGGGATGTGCTGTGCTTCTGAGAGATTGTCTACATGGCGCAGGCATCATTAAAAGGAGCTAATGCTCAAATCTGAAGCACAATAATTACCCGGCACTAGCTCCCTGCATTATTCTGCCCTGAATGCCTTTGTGCATCCAGGTTAAACCCCACTGCCAAGGGAAAACTGCAGAAAGACACTGGCAAGTGCTTTACCTGACGTTGTTGATGTAAGGAGCCAAGCAGTCCACAAGGAGCAACTTTGGCCTGTTTCCCTCTTCTCTGAGATATAATCATAGAGTCATAGAATGGTTCAGGTTGGAAAGGACCTTAAAGATCATCGAGTTCCAACCCCCCTGCCATGGGCAGGGACACCTCCCACTAGAGCAGCTTGCTCAGAGCCCCATCCGGCCTGGCCTGGAACACCTCCAGGGATGGGGCATCCACAACTTCTCTGGGAAACCTGTGCCAGCATCTCACCACCCTCACAGTAAAGAATTTTTTCCTAGTATCTAATCTAAAACGCCCCTCTTTTAGTTGAAAATCATTACCCCTTGTCCTAGCGCTATACCCCCTTGTAAAGAGTCCCTCCCCATCTCTCCTGTAGGCCCCTTCAGCCTCAGGCAAGGCTTCAGTCAAATTTAGTCTCCCTCATACCAGAGCCCTTGCTACAGGAAAAATCTCTGCAACTTACAGTAATATCCTTGCCTGCCTATGGACGCTTGAAATACCTGAAGCCCACAGCCACACAATGTGTGTGATAACACACTTTAATGCTCTGATTGGAGCAAGACTCCTTGTGGCAGCATTTGCAAGTGTCCCCAACACCAGGATCTCACACACTTCCCACCTCAATGGAATCCTCTCCTCCCACTAAGTGACATGGAGTTTTGAATGGCTAGAACCAAGCCATTCTGCTACTAGTAGGTGTTATCAGTTTTATGTTTTTTTATCAGCTATATGAGGTTTTTAAGTTCTGGGGGTTACCTGTCAACCCAGACTCAAGGGCTATAAAATCAAAATGGAAAAGCTCATCTACTGCACTTGAAGTACAACAAATTTAGTTTCCCTATGATATCAAGCAAGCTTTTCACACGAAAGAAATTTAAGAATACTTTGAAGTCCAGACTTCTCAAAATAAGTCTTTTTTTCTTACTAATAGTTAACACCTGATGTGAAAGCCATTTTAAAAATCTTTTGATCCCAGTCAATGACTTATTGCAGATTATTAAGAATACTTTTATTTACACAAAGTGCATTTACATTTAAATTAACCTTATTTAAATGCAACTTTGATTATTTTTAATGCTAATATACCAATTTTAAAATTCCTTATTAATTTCTTTTCTCACCAAATGCATTTAAAATAGGCAGCCTTGAAGTAGTTTTCAAAATAAGGATACAACAGATCTGAATCGATTTTGCAGAAGTACTAATAAAACATAATGATTCATTAAGAGCAATTTCAAGTAGTTAAAAACACAAAACCTGGCATTTTCCAAGATGGTCTTCATAAATAATATTGTCTTCGCTATAAACTTATTTTAGATGTAAACTTTAATGAGTGAACCATCTTTTTTCTCTCTGTCTTCTGAAGACTCCTTTACAGTATTGCTCATAATTCCCAACACTCTATGTGAATATTCAAGGTTCACAGTATTCTATTAGCCTCCTGAAACAATTTCAATGAATACACAGGATGCCCTTGTAATGGAAACTTTCCAGGTTTCAAAAAGAACATGGAAAATACAACTATTTTATCTGTGTAATTTTGCCGGTAACTACCTGCCTGTGCCAGCTTGTGTGCCCTTAGTGAATGTTCACTGGTAGTAGAGACACTCAACCCAGACCAAAACAGATACATTATTAAAATATATTTTCAAGTGACTGCACACTTGAAAAGGTCACTGTACAGACTACAAGAATCACCAAAAAAAAAAAAAAGGTAAAAATTAAGCAAAACCAACTTGTATTTTTCAATATTGTACACTTGGCCTAGGAATATGCCTGCAAAACTGCTACACCTGCTATAGTAACAGAAATATTTCCAAAAACATTTAAGAAGTTTAGGAATCCATATAACATTCCTAAAAATTTCCTCCAAAATAAACTGAGTAACTATTGATTTTTTCCCTACATTTCCTCACTTGGCTTCAATATTTTTTATACTTCAGGATATTCACTTCCTATTCCTCCATACACTGCAGGAATTAAGCCAAGAATGGATGTTTGTGGAAATTCATGTGGTTCGGAAAAAGGAAAGTGTGCAAAAGAACTAAATATAACAGGGAGTTACATAGGATCCTCAGGAAAAAAGGAAAAATCCTGGCACAGAGTAATCTAATGCACATGCACTGTGGATCAGGGCAAGGAGGGATGAAGCAAGTTCCCAGTTATTAACAACAGAAAAAAAAATAATGCCAAATAAATCAGAAAATATAATAATGACAATAAGAGGTCTAAAAAAAAACTAAATAGCCTCAACAAAATAAACGGGATACGTTAAATGGCAGGACATTATGTCTTTTTAAAGACATTTTTTCAACATCAATCTCACAACAGTTTTCTCCTTTTTTAGGCTCAACTAGGGCCAACTGAAGACTCAAATTTGGAAAGAAAGAAAACAGAGGAGAAGCACAAAGCTGCCATCCTGTCAACCACTGCAAGAATTTAAGCATTGGAATGAGTTGTCCAGAGAGGCTGTGCAGTCTCCTGCCTTGAAGGTTTCCAAGACCAGGTTGGACAAAACCCTCAGCAGTCTCTGAAACCAATATTGACCCAGATTTGAGCAGGGGCTTAAACTTGACTCCTCCCATGAATGGGTCTAAAATCTAAACAGGGTATAAATGTTATGAATCTTAAATATCAATATATGAGCTTGAAACTTTTATACCTTTATTGATATAGAGAATAATATTTAAGATATCAGAGATGTTTTCTGGAGTATACATACAAATATAGTATATTTCTATTAAAAGACGCTCTACACACCATGCTGCTTTTCTTTTTTTTCCTTTTCCTTTTTTCCCCTCAATCTTCTGTAGTCACAGAGATATTTATCCTCCTACCTGCTTTCCATTTTATGAGGCTGATCTGGACTACAAGTCTCAAACCATATCTCAAACACTTTCTACAGAAATTAATTCCATACAATTTTTTGTGGTTTGTACTTTTAAGCTTTTTGCGTAAGAAAGTTTGCCTTTCTCTTGCCCAGTAGTTGTGTGACTCCCTTTTAAAATTTCAAACATGAAATTATTACCACTAGGACAGAACATTTTTCCAAGTATCACACTGAAGCATGTGTTGCAAATAATCTCAGTGTTTCAAGAGATTAAAGAGAAATTGCATTTGCTCATAAAGGCCAAATCATGCTGTTGGTTTTCCAAGATTAGTATCTAAAAGCTCACAACCTTCTTATTTGGCAATAATGAAGTGATATTTGATTAGAAACACATGCAAAAATAATCCAGCTGAAGGAATGAGTCACACAAAGGTGTCAAATCATCAGACAGAGTCAAGTCATCTCGGTGCCAAATTCTGGCTGAAACCAAGACAGATCCAACTGGGCTCTGACTTGACCAGCGCTTGCACAACAGCTTGAATGGCTGCAAACGTGGAACGCGCTTTCGCTTTGAATACGAGACAGAGTTCTGAATTCAAAAAAGTATTTGTGCAGATAGACAGAAAGCATTTCTTTATCCTGCTCTTTCATACTTCTGATCTGACATAACAGGATCATTCTCAGAAGTAGGAATATATGTAAATCTTCAGTTCTCATCCAACATTTAATATATTTTTCAAGCAATGAGACTCTAAACTTGCTGCATAGAGTCAAGAAGGTATGAATTCTCCATATCCTGCCACAGTTGTTCCATCATAAACCTGTCAGACAACCTCTCCATAAAAAGAAGTTTCAGAAGTAGGTAAATACTTAGCAAGACAGTTACAGTCTATGTTCCAATAGGGTTTCCTCAAGAAAGGTGGTTAAACTGTCAATTTCAAGCTTTCACAAACACTCCAAATGAGAGAGGATGTAGATTTAGTAAATAGGAAGGTCAATGACTTCATCTGCATAACATTTAGAGAGATCAAAACCTACCCCTTTTTCACAAAGTTTAATCATACAGTTAAATCTGAACAAGCAGGGTTTGCTTATCTGATACTGTAATGCAAAGAAAAAAATTGCCATAAAGGCATCCTGTAGATAAAGAAAGTAAATTGCAAATAAACTTTGACATGAAAATAAATCACTGTCAGTTTCAGACATTCAGGGGTTAATTGACCCAAAGCTTATGCTGTAACTCTGAAGTCTCAGTGTTCATAATGCAGTTATTTTACTTCCCCCTACACTATATGTTAATTTTTACACTGGAGAATGGATGCAGGTACTGAATGACCTGGTCAAAGCTGGGTTTTGTTGCTTGTCTGTGAATCAAGCTAATCTGTACAGATGAAACCTAACATTAAGATTATGAGGACAAGAAATTTGCAGGTGCTGTGTAAAGACATGAAAAATTATTACTAAGTCCTTCCAGTTATCAGTGTGGTCTGTGACTTTGGGACTATTAACGCTCAGATACCTGATGCATACTGGTTTTATTCATCTAAAAGGGAAAAAAATACCAAATTCAGATACACCATTTCTTCTAAAAATAAGGGAAATTATGCAAATTAGAAGTTATTATGATCTCCCAGAACTGCACTGTCTCATCTTGGTCCCCATAGCTGGATCTCTGGTCACTGTCTCTGTCACTGGCATCTCTGGGTCAGCCACATGGAACAAAAACCCTGCAAAGGCACATGCTTTGCTTCTTTCCACAGATCTACCATCCCCTTTTGCTTATTTAAACTATTGCTTCTGTGCTCTTTGCAATACTCGCTCCCACTGCAGATGGTATCAGAGCAAAGGGAGCCCTCTCCTCTCATTCCTTCTCCTGGAGACAGCAGGTCACTCTGCAGAGAGCTCATACGAAAGTGGCCTGGTGTGGCTGTTAATACATGAACTGATCTGGCAGTTGCTTCCTGCCCACACAAATACCCCATTATTTTATGCATTTTCTGCAGCTCTGGCTCAGAGGTATCATTCCTGACACTGCAGTAGAGCCTTGCTGGCTATACCTCCATATTTCTGTTTAAAAAGCATTTTAGTTCTTCATGAAATACTCTGTTTCACAGTTTTGCATAGGTAAACTGTCAAAATATGCCACAAAATGAATCAAAAAGGAGGACAAATGTTTCTTAAAAGTATGACCTAGGGCTGCAAAATAATTGGGCTTTTTTTTCTGGGTTTTACTATGCTGCCTTTCTCCATAATCCAGGTAAAATCTGATCATTGTCACACTGTTTGCAGCAGAAAAATAATATATTTGATTGCCTATATTGAAGCTAGTCAAGTAAAACGATGCACCCAGTTAAGCTGTGACCTGTTTATGTACCACTAAAAGCTTCCATCTAAAAGACACAGCAGCCAGCATGCTAATTGTTTTAATTATGAAGTACAAGTAGAATACACAAACAGAACCCGGCTTCACCATTGCAAAGAGCATTACATGTAGACAAGTGAAGAACAATTACAGCAAATTGCTGAAGGATGTCATTATCTGGAGGAAAAATAAGGGGAAGGGAGAAAAATAAAAAATAATGCAATTCCTGTGTTTCACCTCAATACATTTCAGTGGCCTACATTGTTCTTCCTCTCCAAAAAGAGTCCCCTTTCCCATTTCTTCTCTCAACTAGAGCTTGTATGAAACTCATCAGGTAAAAGGAAAGATGAAAAGATGAAAAGATGAAAAATCTTTCAGCTAAGTCTTGACCGTTCTCTATTAAACTAACTGCAGTGGCTACAGAAGCCACAAGATGGCACATTATTTGTTTCGTGTTTCTCACAGCACAAACAAAACATTGTATTAGGACTCTGAAGGATGAACTACTGCAGCTTTATTAGCCCCATTATCTTTTCAACAGCAATCACTTTCCTCTGAGTGCAACGTCTAAGATTTTAATTGCAGCGACTATTGAAGCTTTCAGGAAAAAAAACAAACAAACCAACAACCCAGAATTACCATGTTAGCATCCAAGGGCATCACTCCAACCCCCAGCAAGTATACACACACCACGGGAGTGAAGTATTACTGCTTTTACCCGTAGAGCCCACTGCAGTGTGTTCACAGATGTGTTTTGATTAGTATAACCTGACTACAGTAAACAAAACAGATTTGTAAAACTATCTGAATAATCAAAACACTACCAAAACATGCAAATCCGAGTGAATATACTATATAGAACTTCCTTCCCATTCCTCAAATTCTTTTATTGAATGCATTCACCACTCAGGCAGCGTTCAGGAATCCTACACACCTGCATCATTACTATAGCACTGTTGATGTCCACCCAGTTTCGTGAACACATCTTCTTCTCAATGGAAATTAGCTGAAAAATGAGGAGTGATATGAACAGCTCCATGGAAGCCCTGCATGAGGGCTAATGCCATGCCCTTGTTTATTCCCATGACCTCATTCCCAAATCCTACTCAGCCTTTGAGATGACCACAAAGAATTCTATTCCATGAAAGTTTTCAGGCTTTGGTCTAGAGTTTTATCCTTTATTGGAACAAAATGGACATCTCTGAACCTGGAGAATGGGGGAGAAAAAACAGGACAGTGACTGCTTTCTACTTCAGTACACCTCTGTGATCCTTTTTGCCATCCTTAGCATGAACTCCTCCTTAAGCTTTTCTAAACACACTTTCTGGCATTATACAGTGGTTTGGTATCACACTTGTCCCAGTTTCACACACAGAAAACTGTGTCTGACAGAAGACACGTATGAGAAACTTTAAAGCAAATACCAGCTTTGCTTTTGCCATTATTCACACTAGACTGAGATGTCCAGAAAGACACTCTTTTAAACAAATAAACATTGACTATAAAACTCCAAACGTCTCTTCCGAGTGTTTTGCAGGCTAATTTTACTTTTAACACAAAGAATGTAATTATGAAATGTATCTATAAACCCCTTTCAAGTGAGCTAGCAAAGCAATACTCCAGTTCCCTTAATAAAAACTCTTTGAGCTGCGATGTTTCTGGGTTTCAAATATTAAAGCTACATTTTATGTGGTGCTTATCTACCACAGTGACAGGATTCTAAAAGACGGTTTCCAATTCAATCCACAGCAGTCCCATCTACCGCTTATTGATGTTCCTAAGCCTGTGTAAAATTATATTGTGTTTTCTTTTCAGTCTGGGAATATTCCTCTGTTTTAGATTTTATTAAACCTAGTAATCTAAAAAGCTAAATTTGTTTTATACAAGTCAGACTGCAGTCAGATGCCAGAGAAGCTCTTCATGAGATGAAATGATGTTCTCTAGTCCTACCCCTTCTGGTCTGTTCAGAGGAACTCTTGCACCCTAAAAGGACAGAGCACAGCTACTAGTTCTTACCTTTACTATATTGTTTTCTAGAACCAGTTCTTAAAGGTCACCAGCAACTTGTATGCGATGAAGTGGTACAGGAATATAAATATTTAAAAAAATATTTTGGTGCACCCTATTTATCATCATGAAATGTTTCATATCATTCTTAATGGTGTTAACACAGGTCTTTTCTAATATTTACCTACATGCATTTAGTGTAGAAGTAGTCCAGAAATAGCTATATGACTAATCACCTCAATATAGTAGATTAAGACCTGTTATTAAGAGAGTTGCAGTTTCTGCCTCCTGAGGACAACTGCTTTGTATGTGTGACACAGAAGAAACATGTTTTTATTGTCTCTGGTTCTGTGCTTTTGAAACTCCCTACGTTGGCACTTCAAAATAAAAAACACCCACCAGAAGGCAAGATGAAGAAGATGACAGCAGGGGAAGACTCAGGGAGAAGGGGAAGGAAGACTGTATTTCTTCCCACAAGGGTTTGTTGTGGCCATGAAAGATTTATGCAGTAAAACAATTATAGATAGTAGTTTTTTTTCCCTATCTAATTAGGGTAAAATTACAGTAAGAAATTAAATACATTTTTTATTCCATTTCATTCTGTAATAAGGGACACCAGTGTTCAACAAACTGCAATAGCTAGAAGGAAAGACCTACTACATCAGGCTGCTTTCACACATAACTCATAAGGAGTAGCCTCAAAACAACACAGATTTTTTGCACACAACTGGTGGCACAGTGTGCTGCATGCAACCAATTGCGAGTTCCATAAAAAGGAAAAGGCTTAAAATTTCCCCCTCCCCCCCTCTTAACATTACACATTTTTATCACGACCACTGAGCTTAAGTTGAGGCTAAATACATGGCACTCTCCGTGGTGAATACTGACCCCTCAGGGGAGCTAGAGACTGGAGAAGTGAACCTAAAATATAACATGTACACAGCATATGTGATCTTTAAGTCAAAATTGCTGCTATCGTTACGGCATCTGTGGAAAAAAACCACATGGGTTCACAAGAGAAAGGGCTCAGGAGAGAACCTTATTTAGTCAATGAAGGACTTCCCTGAGTACTCAGACTTCAAGGTACTTTTAAACATCAGATTTTGAATGTGGCCAAAGCGAAAGCAGCTTGTGCAAGCACAGCAAAATAAAGAATTATTTCACACATCATCATGGAGGTGCTTAGCCTTCTCCAGATAAGCAGGGCTTCATCATGCATAATGGTTACGTAGGAAGACAAATGCTGTAACTCCACATGTCCCCCCTCACTCCTTCTTCCCCCCGTTTTATGTACTGAGCGTGACATCATATGGTATGGAGTATTCCTTGGGTCAGTTGAGATCAGCTGTCCCAGCTTCTCCTGCATCCCCAGCCTAGCCTCTGGTGGTGCAGTCTGAGGAGCAGAGGTGGCTTTGACGCTGCGTAAACCCTGCTCAGCGATAGCGAAAACATCCCTGTGTTATTAACACTATTTTCATCACAAATCCAAAACGCAGCCCCATACAAAGCCACTATGAAGAAAATTAACTCTATTCCAGCTCAGACCAGTATGAAACAAAAGACCAAACAACCCCTCAACAATTTGTCAAAGGTACTACCTCCCAACCAAATGTAAGAACACAAGAAGGTCAATACTGGTTGGACCAAGTGGCCAATCTCCCCAGTATCCTGTGTCCCACAGGAGACAGTAGAGGAAAAAAAGAAAGGATGCTCTATTCTTTTCCTAATAATTTCTAGTACAAGAGAAAATTTTGGGGATTTGGGTTTTAGTACTCCTGGGGTGATCTTATCTGGGAACTATCATGACTCTAAGATCTCTCTCCTAGGCAGCCAGAGCCTAACCTATGAAAAGTGCTCACCCAGTCTCCACCACCACGTGCACTGCTTTACAGTCATTCACACTAAAATTCATCAGCCATTTTATCTCACAGTCTTTTAAGATCCTTTTACAATTCATCATCCAGACTTTGCTACCTCAACTTGCAATTTATTGTCACCTAATAAATATAATTCTTGACTATTCATCCCCCCAAAATTAGGCAATATATGAACCCAACCTGTTTTGCTCTTTTTCCTTCCTCCTAAGACTCAATCACCTACACTAAATTCAATACCAAACTCCTACAGATATTTTGCAAATCATTTCATGCAAATCATTTCATACAAATCATAATATGAAAATTGATATAGCATCATAATATTTGTCTTGTTTATAATGAATGGCAGATCTACCTGTATTCCAGTAGATATAGGTTTTTCTATGTGAAGTATGATGATATTTCAGATCTCTCTATTTTAGATTTACACAAAGTTGCCTCCTTCAACAATTTTCGCCTCCACTAGTATACACTAATGATGGAAAGATAAAAAACTTACGTATCTATTTTAATCGAAGTAATAGAAGTCTCTTTTATTTCATGAGATGGTGACAAAGTAAATTTAAAAACATATAATAACTAAAATTCATTGATTTGGGGGTTTTTGATATGGAAAGGGAGGTGCAAGAAAGGGTGGGGAAAAAAGCTTTTTCCAGGTTTTTTTATTTTGCTGCTTAACACTGTCAAATGAGTACAAAGCAGTTTGTTCTGTAAATGATTATTCTGAATATGAACAGTATAAGAATTCTTTAAAATAATCCTCTATTAGTGCCAGCACTGCCTTTAATTTTAAAAAGGGAAGCTTCTGAAAAGAAAGGAATTGTGAGTGATTGTTATGATCCACTCACTGTTATCGCTTAAGCACTACTAACAGAACTATAATATAATCCGTTCGTCATTAAAAAATGCTTACACTCATTTACACAGTTAAGTTTTGTCTTCTGAAGTTTAAAAGGATTTCTGCTTGAAGGTTAACTTAGAACAAGATATCATTATATTCATGAACTATAACTGTCTACCTACAAGTAACAGCATTGATGAGAATAAATTCATTAGCTCATAGGAGAAAATAAGTTCACTACACAAATATCCTGAAAACAGATATATAGTATTATATACAATCTATGATATTAATCTCTAACACTGCTACTAATAAATATGCCAGTGTTGTATTTAGAGGTTATTACTGAAATTCTGCTTGCGCTGAAGACTTTGAACTTAACCAAGCTCTTAC
The DNA here is from genome assembly GCA_033628505.1 of Tringa tobata. Taxonomy (NCBI): domain Eukaryota; kingdom Metazoa; phylum Chordata; class Aves; order Charadriiformes; family Scolopacidae; genus Tringa; species Tringa tobata. Next base: position 5,454,994 of record JAHREE010000096.1, read on the forward strand.
TGAGTCATATTGAGATACAATATTTTATTGTATTTTCACCTTTTCTACACATATATTTCTTTCACGCAGTTTAATGTGGGGCTCCAAACTGTGAAGCTGAAGCATGGTGAGAAATTGAATACTCCTGCAAACATTACAGCAACTGTCAACATTCTTCTTTCATAATTGCTATGTTTACAAGAACCATTTTTATTTTCAATTTGCTTTTAATCAAACATGGACAAGGAAGAACATAATGCAGAGTGAATAAGACTTCATTTTAAATCTCTGAAATATAATACTACATAACACTCATTATATGCACTGCAAAATTAATATAACCATATTCATATTCAAAATGAATTACCCCTTATTTCAGAACTCTCACCCGAGATGTTGCAAAGAAGACTCCATGATTTTCAGCAAAACCTACTGAATTATATTTGCTGACACTTTAGAAAACATCAGTAAGAACTGACTTAGCCTTTTAAAACATCACGTACTTGACTGTGCACTAATAAGAATTCTGAAAACAACATAACAAGTTTACAAGCCATTAGCGCAAATCAGGAATGATACGTGAAACACATATCTAATGGTAATCTCTTAGACACAACCACATGCAGTTGCCAAGAATGTTTAATCATGTTACTTACGACAGCCAAGATATTCTGTAACTGACACATTACCTGAAAACAATTCAATCTAGTTTTGTGCTTCTTCAGTAGGCGCTCTTCCAAACCTTGTCTCCATTTAAAAATAGTGAGAAGGGATGGCCACTTCAGCTGGCTTGACTCTTGGCTTTTTCCTTTCTGCCCATCCAAAGAACACCTTTTTTGGTAATGTGGGCGCAAAACCTCATGAGCTGCTGCTTTTACACTAGGTACACTTCCTCTGTGATTTATCAAGGTTGAGTTATTTACCATTAGATAGTTCATTTTTAACCCGTCCTCTGCTAACTGTTTTCTCACTTTTTAAAAAAAATAATTATAATATTAAAAAAAAGTTTCCTTTAGACCTTTGTTTTCAAAGCCTTATGAAACAGTTTTCTGTATACAATAGTATTCTGCACCCTAAATTATAAATCCATAAATTTTACAGTTATTCACAGTATTTGATGCTAGTAATTGCGCAACCCCAAATTGGGTTTATGTCATGCACATGCCACTAAATTGGTTGTCATTTTTATCTGACCTATCTCAGACAGGATCCTAATCCATTATTAACAACTCTTATATGAGACAGGCTACGTGGGATCTGTTCTCTCTCACTTGTGTGTCCTGTGCTGTTCCTCCTCTATTGTACTAAATGTATATTGTATATGTATAGTTGCCAAAAGCAAATCACAGCATCAATGCACTCATGCAGCATGAAAAACAACTCCATTGACACATATTCAATGTACCCAATAAAGAAGTAGTAGCCTTATGAAAAGCCTGTGAAAAAACAGAAAAAATAAAAAGCTTCCTGAATACAGTTTGCAGAGCCACATAATTAAATGCCAGAGGGCTATGAATTCTGTTGGTGAACCGAACTGGTTCTTCTTTTTTTATTTTTCTTTTTTTTTTAAAATCAATCATGCAAGCCTGAGCCCATGCAAGGACATGCATATCTCTCCACACCAAAACAATAATAGGAAAATAATGCCTAAAGCAGAAGCTATAGAAGCAAAACTGCAATTGTGAAAAAGCTGCCTGACCTTTCCCTCCCCCTCTGCACCCTCCTCAAACACACTGAAAATAGAATTGTCTGCAAATTTTGAAGCCTCTGACTTCACTTTCTAGAAGCCAACCTGACATATTTTTCATTAATCAGAAGATGTTCTTGCTACTATCACATAGTTCATTTCAGGTAACACTTGAGAAACAAGTTTTCTATGAGCATTAACACTAAATAGAAAATCACTGGAAACAAAAACTTTTTCGCTGCCTCCACCTTTCTTTTTTTTTTGGAGGCAGAACTTAAAAGACTCAGTGTCCAAAAAACTATTTGCTGGTATCATTGAGCACTAAATTCAATAATTATTGGGATGTTTCTGAGCAAATCCAGGCAACTCTCAAAGTTCCTGGCAATTTTCATGGGAACAACAGGAAACTTGAAAGAACAAGAGTATGTTATTGTGTCAGTGAAGGAAAGGCTGCAGCGTGGTTACATTTTAAAAACGCCAGATAATCCATGCAGAATAGGGAAACTGGGGGTAAGACTACAATGACAGCATGCACTCAAGCATTTAAGAATCAAATGAGGAGACAAAAGTCTATCGGAAATTAAAATCTGCCACTCCTTGTACTTATTTTCTCGTTTCAGAAGTAGGGGACCACGAAGGAACCAAATTCAGCAGTACCACTAGGAAATATTTGAAGTACATGAATGAAGCACAAAAAGAGAGATGTTTCTGGATTTTGTAATGCAAGATGGATTTGGGTTTTGGTTTGAGCTGGGTTTTTTTTTTAGAGGCACAGTGGAGCGGTGAGAAGGACACACACCACATATGGGACTATCAAGTCTGAGGAGCATTTGCTCCAGAGCAACACCAGTAATGTCCTCCCACCAAACTATTAGAAATGAAACCACAAGAAAGCCAGAAAGATTCTACTTATCCCAAAAAGCAAAGCAACATTTTCAGCTGGAAGCCCCCTGTTGCAATCAGACACATGGAAAGAAATCACAACTGTCAAGTAGCACAAACTGACTTTATCATTATTATCACAAGGGGAGCAAAACAGTCCAAGGGAAAACTAATTTTGTTGCTCAGCTAATGTTTGTCATGACTTGCACAGCACTGGGCTTGATTAAAGTGTTTTATTGTCTTTATTATTTTCAACACTTGTAAAATTGATTTTTTTCGTTAAAATCTCTAAAATAATTTTCTGCTGAGTTTCAGCAGTAAATTCACATGCTAGTGGTAAAATAGTGTGGCATTGAGAAAATTCTATGATTTCTGTACCTTTAGGATAAGAAATCACATTTTCAGTCTAAAGCACAAAAGAATGTCATGGATGACATCGCCAGAGCATAATTTTCATCAGAATCAGACTCGAAGGGGTTGTCTCTCTTTTATTTTTTCATTTACCAACAAGATCAGCAAATGCAATGAAAAGAAAGTCTTCTTATAAACTTTCTTCAGGCATTTATACAATATACATTGTGATACTTTTGTAGGGCTGGTGGATGGGGACAACGGAAGAGGAAAAAAGGGGGCGGGAGGGTACTTTCCAGCAGGAAATCTCAGCTCAAACTACTTAAGCTTCAAACTGAGTTTTCAGTGGAAAACTGGAAGAAACCTGTGAAGTGGCAACTTGGAGTCCAGAAGAGAGAAAAGAGGAAGACCAGAGGTCTCAAAAATATAACACATGGTTAAAAATGGATTTATTTAGTCTAGTTAGAGGAATAGTCCTAAAGACGCATACTAGTCTTTAATAAAAAAGAGTTGCTGCAATAAGAAGAAACTATATATTTATTAATACAAGAAGGCAAAGTGCTTACATTTTGATAAACATTTGGAAAGGAGACTTTTACAAATGCAAGGTGTGCTGGAACAGATTGCCTGAGATGACCATAGCAAAGCAGTGACTTTTCAGGGTGTATCAGAGTGTTTCAGAGTGTATTCATGTCAGGAATAGCTGATCATGTCTTGAACCAGGGGGAAGGTTTAAGTGACCTTTTCGTTATCTTATTTCCTTTAATTTCTATTTGCTAGAAACTTATTTTCTTCAGCGAGTATAGGAAATCAAAAATTTTTAGTCTCTAGTTTTAGTGCTGAACAGCTCAGAGAAGGTTTGAAGAACCTCCTTTAATACAGACATAAAAAAACCCCACCCCAAAACCCATTAGTTAGGTGGTACGAGTCTTTCAGATTTTGCATATAAATTCACTAACAACTAAACATGTAATATAAATAAGAAAATACACCATCCACTGCTCCAAGGGCAGAAAATTTCTTCTTAAATAAAAAATAAAATCAATTACATATTTTCTGAAAAAGAAACAGCTAAAAGCTTGTTTCCCCACTCCTCCAACAAGAGATTTAACAACACAGACCTAAGATAATCTATAAAAAAGCAATGCAGATACTAAAATGTCACTCATTTTCCAAAATAGGTATCACTATTTAAATTCCTAATTAGCTGGAAAGCCAGAAAGCCACTGATGTTCAATGTGCCTAACTCTGTATACACAATAGGAATTTGAAAACAGTCAAATTACTATTAATGTTTTTTTTTTTTTTTTTGTAGAAAGCTTGCAGTATCATGAATCTTCCCTGGCAATGTATATATACCACAGAGGCTACAAAAACCACACTTAAAACAAAGAGGCTCTTTCAACATAATCCCAGCTCGTAGGTGAGTTGGGAGATACTGGCAAAACACGAGAGTGCATTTCCCAAGATCTAGGTTTTGGTGCAGAACACTGCAAACGCTGCAGATGAGTAGGAGTGCACATCAAAGCGTTACGGCGTGTTAAGAACATGAAATAAAAGATCTGGGGTGTAATTCAGCTGACTGTGTGTATGAGACTAGTAACATTTCAGATGCCCCAGGGTATCCTGCCAAGCCTAGAGCTGCCGCTCCAGAAAAGGTCAGATTTCTAAAGGTCCCGTGTCATATCTGCCACTTCATGCAGATGCCTCAGATTCTCCAAGGTACCTAAAATACATGCGAGACTGATGCCTAGACACCCAGATCATGCCAATTATGTTCTGAGACCCCTTAAGCAGTTTATGTCTGCTCGTGTATTACAGCCACATAATTGTGTTAAACTCATTTATTTGCCCAGAAGCTTTTGCAATGAGCAAAAAGAACTGACATATGCCTTAGTGAGCTTCCGAGTCCCTGTTAAAGCAGAATATGCTAAAATATTAGTAACAGAAATCACTTTTATGCAGGTTAATGTCACCAGAAATTTTGAATGCCTAGTGAAATAAAAATAAGCAAAGAAAAGAAAAGACAAGAGGGGGGGGGTAGGGAGGGGAAGGATAGATAAAAGAAATTCCTCTTGATTCTAATGAGCAAAGTAATACATTCACCTTCCAAAACTAACTGGAAACCAGTTCCTACCTGTTTTTCAAGAAAGCTTGAAGATCAAAGAAATGTAAATAAAATCCAGCTAGGGTAAGTATGCTAATGTCTGCCTAATTTAGAAGAAAAGTAATCAATAAAAAGGAAGCAGAGACAGGAAAAATAGAGAGAGGCATAAAGTGAAAAATTCCATCAGAGCTAAATAAAAAGTGATCTTCTCTGCACCATTCTGGGAAATTTTAATATAGAAATGGCAGTATCTAAACCATTAGAAAAGGAGGCAAAAATGAAATAAAATTAAATAAGCAATGAATAAAATAACCAGAGCAATTTTCTTAGTTGAAGAGCTGGAGACTGGGACAATACTATCCCATATGTGTTCTCAGTTCTTGTAGAACTCCCACCTGCTTGGTGGGACACTGAACAAGATGGATCCCTCGGGCAGACCCAGGGTAGCTATTCTGATAATTAATTTAATTATAAACAATTAATTCTGGGTGTAACTGGCATCTTCTTTCCCTACTTTCCTAAGAAAAAACAGACAAAAAAAATAAGGCAGAACAGCCTCATGTAATGGGGCCAACATGACTGCTCTTTGAATTTGTCCATCTGCTCTCCCTTCCTCAGAGCACCGACAGGAATTTCTGTCTTCATTTTTCAGACTCTACTTTTCTACTTCCGGAGAATTAAAGAGAATATTTTCTGAAGCCAATAACATTTTTAGAATGTTCATCTTATTTTTCAGAGTTGTTTTAGAGCTTCTGCATATCTCACATGTAGACTTTCATCACAGTGTTGCCCACTGCTTCATCTTGCCAGTGATTACTGCCAAGATGAAAACAGATTTCTTTTTCCCTTCCTTTCCCTCTGCCTTGACTCATATCTTCATTTAATATTGTTACAATTTGAATGTGCTGTTTCTGTCCTGACCCTGCCAGCATGAACATCCTCTTTCAACTTTATCTATACCTTTAAGAGAAGGTGTGATAATATCTTAATTATTCCTAAAATATATTCGTATCTACTAACTACTTTTCCCTTAACACATAAATTATTGATAACCTCTAGGCAAGACCATTACCTGAATATGTGACTGGAGCTGTTATCAGTTTCAATTCATAATTACAGAGTTTCCATTATTCTCTGTCAGTAGAGAATTCTGGTTAATGGAAAGAAAGGGAAAAAAAAAAAAAAAAGAGCCAGTAGATCAACTAATCTCTTGATTAAATGACTTTTTAATTTTGGGCCACATTACATGCATACAGTTACACCTGGCAGAAGCAAATATTCTGCTACACATCAGCAGGTTCCTCCAACATTTAAAGAGTAACGGATGAGTAATTCTTTATATCTGAAGAATTGCATCTACCAAGTTACAAACTTAGCCATGGATGCTATAAACCAGAGTTTATTCCATAGATGCTTTTTAAACAACCCGATATTAAGTATTCAAAGACTATAAAGAACCACATAAAATGAATGGTCTTTCTCAACTGTTATTTCAAAGAACACTATCTGAGCAACCTAAAATTAAGATTGTGGGTTTTATAATAGCTACATTTTTCATACTTCGGTGACAGAAAACATTTTTGCTCTTTTTCTTTTTTTCCTCCTTCCCATAAGTATATGTACTGTAAACTGCTTGCTGGCTGATACACTTACCAATTTTTATTTCACGTCAGAATTTATATATCACCATGGTAATGAAATGAAAATGCTTAGTAGATATGGCGCGCTGTGAAGGCTACTCAAACCTTGAGTCATCCTTATAATTCTCCAGAAAGCAGTCACAAATTATTCTAGTATTATCAGTAGCCAAATTGGGGTTTCATGACCCCCTGAATACTTCACTGCAATCTAAATGATGATCTCAATAGAGAATGTAGGGTTTCAAATGCACAAATTTTATCTCTAGAATATGACTGATGGCCTCTTCCCCACAAGATTTTAATTACATTATTATTTCAAGTGCATGATATTAGTTTTTAGAAATTATTATAGTGTTCATCACTGTCATAATTAACCATCTGTATTACAATATAACTTAAATAATCCATCTATATTCAATTCACAAATTATTCACAATCTAAGTGTTTTTATTCTTGACAACCCTTTTGTTTGTAATGGTTTCAAATGTTTAAAAAGGTACTAAAGCAGCCAGTTTTATCCTTTGGAATAATTTCCCACAACTCTTTTCATTAGAATCAGCATAAGCAGCTGTGAAACATAATCAACACCATTTTGATAACTGACATTTTTGTGCTTTGTGAAATCAGAATATTAACACGTTGCTCTTGGTGTCAAATCACGCTTCAAAAGTTCCTTTGATTTACTAAGTACTTCAGTCCCCTAACAAAGCAGTCTTACACAGAAACTTTAATTTGAACTGAAATCCCAACTCCAAGTATTCAAATCCTACACCTTCTGCCTTACTTCCTTCATCTGTTTACAAGAGATTGCGGTTAAATGGTAATGTTATTAAAATTGCAAGCCTTTTGCTAATTTTCTGTATTGAGCTACCTGTGTGCAGGCAGTCATATCCATAGGTTTTTGAGTACATTTACATGTATAAATCCAGATCGGAAAAGTAAGAACTGGAGAGGAATGCCAGAGCTCCTCTATTTCCCACAGCTGCAAGAGTAAGAGTAAAATGGAAAGTGCAGGAGGGATGCAAATAACACAGTTGCTTTACAAAACTGAGATGATGCTAATTATCACAACGAGTATCTTCAAACCAAGGTGTTTCACAAAAGACTACAGATTTTAATCGTAAACCACCTTCTGATTTCAAGTTATTCTTAGACATGTTGAATGAGTAAAAAAAATAAAAATATCTGTAATCAAACATGCTTGCTCTAAAATGCCTATAAACCTGTGTTAGTAGATTACATAATGATATTTCATTCAAAAGTTTCAGCTTGAAACAGGGGGCCTCAGAAAAGAATAAGTGGGACAGTCTAGGGAAAGAAGTAACCATTTCTTTCACATTTTCCCAGATTTCCATTATAGAATGGAAATATTATATTGTTGTATGCTCTCTGCAGCCTCAGGACTTTGAGACACAAAAATTTTTGAAAACTACTTTCATAAAAATAGCCTGTAATTTACAGTGTCTTTTTTTTTTTTTTTTTTTTTTTTTTTTGCAGTAGCACCTGGGTCCTGTAAAGCTGCCTGACAGAATTTAGTTGCAATTGAAATACTGGAACATTTTGGGACACATCTTTCCTCTAGGATAAACATCTAAAATGCCAATGTCAGGCAGAAGCTGTAACCCTACTGCCAAAGGGAAAAGCAGTCATGATAGTTCCCTAGTAAATAAAAAGCAGAATGTATGAGAGATGTTGTGAGTCATGCAACAAGGTCCATGCAGCCATCTCACATGGAAGGAGCCTGAGTAACAGCTTGTCCTTTACTTTTTTTTGTAAGTATTGCAGATTGAAATGTTATTAGTATCATAGCCAGAGCTGTAGAGACATTTATACAATGGAACAGCTGCATTTTTATTCAGAACTTCATTTACATCTCTCTGGATAAAAGGGTAGTTTCAACTTTTATTTTCTTAGGTTGAAAAATATGTGCCTATGTGTTTGGTTTTCTATTAGCTTTTGCCCCAACAGCTCTCTGTTCCTATTTGGCTTGATTATACAAAAATATCAAAGAATTTCTTCAAGTTTTGAATTTCTGCACGTCTCTTGTATCATGAATTGTTTTTCCATGCAAGAATGGAAAGGGTTCAATTCTGAATTTGTTCTGGTAAGCTCCTAAAGTCTAGAGGGACACTCTCAACCTTGCTTGTAGGACATTAGTTAAGCAATTTACACCAGTATCAGCCAGTGCAGCACATCCACAGCTCTCCATATCAACTTCATATTATCACCATGTCAATAAAGCTAAATCATTGCTCTAGATGGAGCAATGACCTGGGCAGAAAGTTCACTATGAATGCAATAAAGCCTGTAAGACAAGATGTAAAATGTTTAAAAAAAAAAAAGAAAAAAGTGTTGTATAAGGTTAAAAAAGAATAATAAAATCAGACTGCCAATGTCAACTATTACAAAGTGTTAATACTGAAACAGAGGAGTCATTTTACACCATTTACTTTAGGAAAATTTATCTTTGAATCAGAGCTGAGATTTTTATCCAAATTGATGTATCTTATGCATTTGGCTGTTTTGCAAAAGTTTTCCTATTAACCATTAATATAAAATGCAAACAGCTCTTAACACATCTGAATCTTCTCCCTTTTATTCTCATTTGAAGCTTTAGAGAGGACAGGAGTCCAAACCAAGCCTGGAGATAGTGTATTAAAAGAAATAATTCCTACCTTCGAGAAAGTGTACAGCAAAAATATTCACACACATATGAGAAATAAAGTAAAATGTGAGATAATTTGCAAAAGCAGGTCAGTGGCAGAATCTGGGAATAGTGTTTCAGTCTCTTGGCTTTCATTGTAATTCTCCATTAGGGACCAAGGTGACCTTGCAAAACTAGAATTAAGACCTTCAATTACAACAATCTTGTATGAACTGATGAATATGCTCAATTATACTGCAAGAAATATTTTTGTCTGCCGAAAGGCAAAAGTGTGGGTTTTCTTCCTCATCTGGGAAACATTCAGCGTTCAGATCAGCATGACTTCTTGTCTTCTAAGGACATACCAGGGTAGGTCTAAGGGTAAAATTTAGCCTTGTCTGCCACATATTCCAGTGGGTCATAGAGCCATAGAACGGTTTGGGTTGGAAGGGACCATCTATTCCAATTGTTCTGCAACGAGCAGGGACATCTTCCACTAGACCAGGTTGCTCAGAGCCCTGTTCAACCTGACCTGGAAAGTTTCCAGGGATGGGGCAGCTACCACCTCTTTGGACAACCTGGGCGAGTGTTTCACCACCCTCAGCATAAAAAATTTTCTTCCTTCTATCTAGTCTAAATCTTCCCTCTTTTAGTTTAAAGCCATTACCCCTTGACCTGTTGTAACAGGTCCTGCTAAAAAGTTTGTCCCCATCTTTACTGGAGGCCTTCTTTGAGTACAGAAAGGCCCCAATAAAGTCTCCCTGGAGCCTTCTCTTCTCTAGGATGAACAACCCCAACTCTCTCAGTGTGTCCTCATAGAAGAGGTGCTCCAGCTCTCTGATCATCTTCGTGGCTTCTCTGGACCTGCTCCAACAGGTCCATGTCCTTCCTGTGCTGAGGGCTCCAAAGCTGGACACAGTACTCCAGGTGGGGTCTCACCAGAGGGTCAGAATCACCTCCCTGACCTTCTGGCTGCGCTGCTTTTGATGCAGCCCAGGAGGCAGTTGCATTCCTGAGCTGTGACTGCATGTTGTCAGCTCACGTCTATCTTTTCATCCACCAGTACCGCCAAGTCCTTCTTGGCAGGGCTGCTCTCAATCCCTTCATCCCTCAGCCTGTATTGACAGGACGAGATGGCCCAGTGCAGTTGCCCTTGCCTTCCAGGTGCTCAGAAAACTACACAGAAATGAAAAATGTCTCAGCTACAGAGGGATGTTTTCTGAATTTTTGAAAGATGAACACAGTGTTCCTTCACGGTACTTTACTTTAAGGTCTGTAACCATATGATCACATCTTCCTTCTTTGACAAAACAGGAAAATACATCCACTCCACCTGTGGTGAGATTTCAAAAGCAATTGTACATTCCCTATTGCTCAGTATCAATTTGGGGCTGCTCACCTTGGTGGGATTGGTACTGACTGACAATATTAGAAAATAACAACAGTTTAAATGTAATCTCTGATATAAACAATACACAGCTATTTAAAGTTAAAAAGAGAATTCATTAGCCTGTGAGATGGGGAATTCAAAGCTGAAGGACTAATAAAAGTCGAACTAGATCACAGTCACAGACATGACAGGATTTTTCACGACATTTATATAATGAAATGCTCTGTTGCCAGAATGGGCTGTTCTTACAGCTTGTCCTACAGCACTTATAGACAGCACATCTGTGCTGGTGCAATTGGTGTTCCTCCTAGTAGATAGCTGAGGGACTAGGTAACTATAGCAGATACCTGAGGGATTAAGTGACTAATATAAAATATATTTTTCCTTTTTTTTGGTAGTAATTTAAGATTAATCAAACTAAGGGAAGGCTGGTAACTAGAAAAAGAGATTTAAATTAAAACTCCAGGTTTGTATGTACATGCATTTTTCCATTTATGAAAAGTTCTTTATGGATGTGCATTCAAGTGTGAAATGTAAATGAGCAGAATTTCAGAAATAGGTATACCTATACATAAAGGTCATATTAAATAAAACATAATGGGATGCTTATCCTGTTAAGCATTCTCTGTGATCTCAGCACTAAATTGCCCTAAGGACTGCAAGCATCAGCATTATTACAATGTTCTTTAAGTTTTTTTCTGTCAGTGTAGGAAGTTTAACAAACAAAGTAATATCCATTTTCTAAAGTTTTCCAAACATTTCATATCCTAAAAGGTGGACAAATAGAAAATGTCAGTAACTAAATGCTACCTCTTAGACATAACAAAAATTAAAAAGGGAGATACTTTTCACAAATATGGGCTCTATCCACACAATAAAAATTCTCACCTCCACAAATGACATCAGCTACAGAGAGAAACCAAGGAGAAAGATAACTAACACGGAACACTGAATAATTCAAGACATCTTTCATACACCACCACAAGGTTCACAGAACAGCAAGGGGAACGCCTCAATTACTGATGTGTTTTCCCCGTCAGGGAGCACTGAAATTTAACTTTCACCATTAGTGCAGGAGAATATCACTTTAATAAATTTATATTAGTAGCACTTAAAGAAGTCCTTAGATACGAACAAGAATAGAATAAAAAAGCAAGGTGGGGAAATAGGCTCTTAGCTCAAAAGACAACTGTAGCAGGGCAGCCTTCAGATGGAGGTGAGCTTTCTTCACAAGGTTATTTGGAAATTTCCTCCCAGTTATCTAGAGACAGTGAATACTGTTAGAATTACAACGTAAACCTCCTTTATGACATTTCTGTCATAAAACACAGGTTATTTAATGCAAAGGCATGTAGCTAAGGTATTATAGAAAGTAACATTTCTGAGCAGGAAAGAATTAGGGGGGTTCAACAGAGAGGGAGGAAAAAACCTTAGTATTTTCTGCTTACCAGTCTTCTACCGTGTTTCAAATATAACACATACACACACTAAACCATAACAAAATCTGTCCACATTCTCTTTTCCAGCTATGTATTATAGGATGCGAGGGAGAGATCAGAACATGAGTAAAAAAGGAAAAATTCCTTTAAGAATGCATATTCCTGGTAGAAATATGGTCAGTTCACACATTTCCCTGGGTTCAATCTGTATCTCATCTGCTGTATTTGAGGCACCTGGCCCAGTCCCGTAAATTGGTTACCTCTTCACTTGTTCTCAATAGCAAAAACTACATTAAATTGTGAATAAGTGTTTGCAGAATCAGTCTGGGCAAAAACTATCTGAGCTCTTATAATCACCCAAACCAAGATGATCTACTCTAGATTAGATAACCTGTTCTGTTATCTAATATATAGATATTAGATAGATTATAGATAGATATAGATATAGATATATCTCTCTGTATACTAGAGAGAGAAACCCATTTGTTAAAAAAAAAAAAAATCCTAAGCTAGTAGCTAGTAAGTATGTAGTAAAAAAAAAGTATCCTTTTTTTAAAACTTGGCATATAAAAACTTCTGAATGAATTGAAGGTGAATAAGAACACCTGAAAACCACTCCTGTGATTCATTTAAGTTTAAAACTTCATCTGACGGTATTTTAAAGATGAATACTTCTCAATTGTCTCCTATGCTCTTCATTCATGTAAAATAAGGAGTCTTGACAGCTTGTGTTATCCATTTATGGAAAAAATAATTTAAAAAATACTTTTTAATTTATGATTAGACTTCCAATTCTTCTTTCTGATATTTCACCAAGTGTTTTGGACAAGGGTCATAATCCAAAACCCTGGCTTACAAATTCAGTGAAATTTTAGATATTGACAAGAAGTTCTGAAAACCAACACTTTCAGAAATCTTAACCATGAGAATTAACCGAAGCAGACAGCCAAAAAAATATAACATTAAAAAATATTCTGTATCCCTCAGAAGAGCAAGAGGGAGACATCACAGGACTCCGACAAACAAGTGCTAAGTATGGTCAGGAATGTAACCTTCAGCACCACAGAAACATCACTCTCTCTGTTTTTGCATCATGGCCTGGACACCGTGGTAAATATATTGTGAATCCCAACATATGCAGCCATGCTCAGAGTATGATGTTGTAATGATTTGAGGAGTTCTTATGAGATCGAGTACCACTGAGAATTAACAGAAAAATATACTAAATAGACACAAGGCAAAGTTGCACTCAGTTAAGTGAAGTATGAAAAAGTCATATTCCTCTAATAATGGTAATAAACTGTCAAGCAAATTTTTTAGTTCCTTAAGTTCTGTTTTGATAGCAAAAGGAAATTTAAAAAAACAAAACAAAACAAAACAAAAACAAACCCCACCAACTTTTAGATTTTGTTTCCAGTTGTGCTGCTGCCCAGCTGTAGGATATCAATTCCATCATTAAATTTTCTGACCACCAATTTACCATCTGTAAGCAGGATCGCACTTAAAAGACAGGTTAAGTTGGACACTAAGGACTATACCAACAAATTTCAGAATGACAACCTTTCTTCTGAATGACATTCAGAAAGGAACGTGAAAATAAGGAAAGGCTAAAATGCAGCAATGGAACTAGACAGATAATTTGAAACTATGCAGTGCTGAAAATAGATTTTACAAGACAGGGGTCTGCAAACATCTCTGGCTGGGTGCCAGCACCAGCCAATGGTACCAGACAGCATAGTAAGACTAGTGGTGGTAGAGACAGTTGATGGCAGTGACCCTCCTCTGTGCCAGGTCAGGAAGGACACTTACATACTGTAAAAAGCTCCCCACTATATCCTTAGGTCAGAATTTCCAGTAACTGTCAAGGTTTCTCTTCAGTCTTCATGGTTGGGACAAAAAAGTCTGGTAACAGTCAAGTAGAGACTACAGAATATCCCAGTCAACAAGTCAACAGTTCATTACCTGAACAGTTTTCCACATATTAATTACCCTAAATATAAGGATAATCAGGAAAGGAGAAGTTGTTGGTTGACTGAATCTATTTTGAATCATGCAAAATTAAGCTGTTCGTCTAGATGCCATAATGCAAATACTTCATAAAAACCTTTGCAATGCTTTTTTTTCCTAACAGTGGGAAGAAAAAGAGCAAAAGAATGTGGACTAAAACAATCCATAGATTAACAAATATTCCAATGTATTCAGTATACTCTTTTAATGGGTTTTACTTTCAGCTTTTATATCTTCCACACAAGTGTAGTATGGTTGGATTTAGAGGTATAATTTCATATGCTACATCCCCTTATTATAGTCTGAATAATTTAGCATGTTTATACTTTAGGGGAAAAAAGCCAGTAAAAATTATGTTTCTTCTTATTCAGCATCCGTCCTCCCTTTTCAATTTCCATATTTATTCCATTACCATGTATAAAAAGTTTGTTTTAACTGTTAACAAGTCCAGCCTTATGCTAAAAGTTTAATCTCCATTCTCTATGCCCACATAATTCTCAGGAAAGCCTTTGTGATCCTAAAGTCAACAGTGTGTACTTTGAACTATCCTGTCAGCTCTTACCAATACAGACATCTTGAAATAAGGAACTGGCTTGCAGTGGGACTAGTTCATAACTGAGACAGAGTGGAATTAAGGATTTTCCCTCCTAATAGTACAGCTGTCTGTACAACTGAGCATTTAAGAACTCAGGATCCAAAATTGACTTAACCCCTGTATGCTTTAAAGCATTAGTTTTAATTAATAATCGTATGATATTTCCTACAATTTATAAATGTTTTAAATGAATTAATTCAAATTTACACAGTGTTTTCAAATCATTTATGTCAGATACCTATGGAGGTCATCTATTTGAAAAGTACTCTGTGATCATGGAACACATATTACTTGATCTTTTTAACAAAGATTAATGAGAAAAACAGTATCAGTAGATGAGGCAAGGCAGTTATTGCTAGAAGGAGCACCTAAAAAGCAGAAGGTTTCAGCTCACTAATGAACCACTTGGTAGCATGGTGTGGACTGAGCACCAAACGTTTCAACTCATAAGTCAAAATTAGCTTTATTCACAGAAGATGAAGGCGATTCTTCATCTTCTTAATTATTCTTCAATGTTTAATGTTTATTTTTCCTTCAAATTAATTTCTAAAAGATACCATTTGATAGAAAGAGAAATGTAAGAGTTATTTCATTAGTAAAAATCCCCTTGACAATCAGATTTACACATAGAAGAAATAGGATTAATCTGAATGGTACAGCACTGTTGTTTCCAGACCTCAAAAGCTAAACATGATCATAAATGACTACAAAACCGTTTTAGTAGACATTTCAGAAGTTTATAAAAAGAAAAAAGAATTCCAAATCACTAACTTTACTGTTTTAAAACAATCACTAACTAGTAAAATTCATAAATATTTAGGAAAAAAACAGATCCTCACTGGAACAAATTGTAGTGTTTCCACTATTGCTGATTTTGCCACTTATACAGAGCTTACAAGAGAAGCCACTGACAAGCTGAAAACTCTGTATTAACCTTTTTGAGATGGGAGAGCATAAATTACGTGTTTATTTATTTGTTTTTAAAATCATAATGACAATAAATCCTTATTTTATTACTGCATTTGTGCTGCTCAGGAGGTCTTCCAGATGGTATTGTAATAAGTATAACCTAACTTTTCACTGGAACATTTAAAGATGTTATTTTTACTAAAGATCAGCTTCTTTGTTCTAATTAGCTATTGAAAAATCTTCTGCAGAAGCACACGTCCCTTATTATCAAGTACCAAGTGTACATCATCTACACAGGCTGATGATATTTTCAAATATGGGAAAAGAAAACAAGATGCAACAAAGGAGGAGGGGAATAAGAAAGCCTTGGTTTAATTTGATTTGGTTTAATATGAAAGCATGGTCAGGAACATATTTTTATTGATTACTTGTAATATATTTTTTTACAAAGCGTAATAGCTATTATAACTTATCTGTAGTGACTATGTAGTGCCATATACTTTTTTTTAATCTTCTTAAGGAAAAAACATGGTGAAAACCTGTTCAGAGTAAACCAAGAGGAGGAATGAAACACTGTTGATGTACCATTTTTATTCTTCAAGTAGTTAAAAAATAGCAACTTCTGACATAAGACTAGACAGTTACAACAGTATCCTAGAATTTGTATTCCTATTTTATGTTCTCCCAAGACAAAAAAAAATGCTGATTCCAAAACCTTTGACAAAAGTGGAGTATAGGAATTAATATTAATCACTTGTTTTGGTATTAGCAGGCCTGCTGTTTGTGCTGCCTTTTGTGATATGCATATAAGGTCTCCAGGGAGCTGCAGTACATTATCTACACAGGAAACGAGTCTTAAAAAGGCATGTGTCTGCCTACAAATGATTAAGGTATATCACACGTGTGAATGAGCAGCTAAATTCTGACAGATACAATTAAAATCAATAGTTCAGTCATATATAACCATCTAAGATGTGGAATAAACTTTGCATTAAACACAGACACCTAGCTCACTAATTATGATTCCTATTTCTGAACTGCTGAAGAAGCACTGAATGCAGTGGCTGAGGTTTATGACCTTAATATGAAATTGAAAAAATATTTTTTCCTGAATTCATCTATGGTGGATACTACAGGAAAAGCAGCATCACATTCAAGATGTCCATGTGCACTTTTTACTACTGTTAACACATTTTCTGCTGGCATTTTGACTTTCTGCCAACTGGTTGCTGGGGTTTCCTTGCCTAATTTTAGGAAAAGGCAGTGAGAACACTACTGACATAAGGCTTGTTCCCCAGGAAATCCAGAGTTTGCAAGATTGTTCCCATTATTCACCGTAAAGATCTACTGCCACACGTATGCTAGGACTAGTCATACAGGGACTGAAAAGTACTGTGTGATTTTGTAGAACGCTTCAGAAAGGAAACCATGAAAGGTGGAAATTTGCTCAGCAGCTATTATGCCAAATGCTACAGAGGAGCACAGTGTTCCCTGTAGCAGTCTCATCTTTGTGAGGGAGGAAGAGAAAAGAGACGACAGAGGAGTAGATGTGTACGGTAGGACCTGGACAGATTTCAGCTAATTTTAATTGCCTGTGTCAGGAGCCTGGTCAACTTTGGCTCCCCATATGGTGAATAAAGCACTTCCAGGGAGTAATTCAGCGCATGTAAATATGAATCAGACCTGAATGAAACCTTCTCCACTGACTGGAGCAATGTGACTGGGCTCCTACCTTAAGGCTGGGTGAGGTGAACCCAGACATAAAAATATGCTGCTCTCCATGGCTAAAAATTAAACTATGCAGACCTTACCAAACGAGTGTGCATGCACGCAACATTTTTCTCCTGTGACCGCAGAATAATTAAACCTAACTAGTAAAATAAAGTATGGCTATTTATGACACGGAGGTGTTTTTACCCTCATACATACTCCATCTGTCATCACTCAGAGCTGCAGGTGTAGAGTCATCCAACAGATCATAAGGACCCACAGTACAAAAAGTGCGCACAAAAAGACAACTTCCAGCTGTGAAGAGCTGGCAGCCCAGACGGCAGCTCCGAAGTGGAAGAGGAAATGGAAGAGGAGAACCTGGAGAGAAGGCTGGAACAGACCAAAGATGTCCTCATTCACCAATTGACTCTCCAGCATACATCGGGTTTACAAATACAAATTTTGAGCTTCTTGTGTTCTGTGCCAAAATCAAACACACAGAGAAATGTGTATCTTGCAATTTTTTTTATTATACAGGTGACAGAGGGATGCATATGTATAGAATAATTTAGTGCAACTAATATTGTAATACACCCTTAGTGCCCTTTTCTCACTCTGTGCAAACAACAGGTTAAGTCTTTTAGCACACGTTGGGATTTGTCATTTCATATCTACGAGTGTACATCCATTGCACATCGACAACTATTTCCCAGATTAAATTCACCGAAGTCTGTATGTGAAACTCAGTTAGTATGGTAAGGCTCATGTTAAGTGGATTTTTTTTTACTGACATCTTCACAGGGAAATTGAATTTAACAAGAAACTTCAACTAAAAAGAGAACCTGAATGAGATTTGAATATTTTTATCTATATATTCTTATTAAGTGTGAGTTTTCTTGTTAGCAACTGCCTAGTAAACAGTAATACCGTATTAATCAACTTTAGAGTTGGATTTTTTTATTAAGATTTATTCTGAGTCCCACGTATTTCAGTTCTTATTGTCTAAGAGATGGGAAAATTTATATTTTGCAAGGTTGTTTTTTTTTAAAGAAAAATGTCTTAAAAATTGATCATTCAGGACAGAAGCCATCCTAAATTACTGACTGATTGCCCGTTAACTGCAATGCAAAGAGAAAATTTAAATGGTGCTAGTATGAATAAAATGATGAGTGATGAATGATCCATTCCATGGATTTATTTTTACCTCTTTACAATAATTTATGAAAAATATGCCTGCATATTAAAGCAAGCCATCCAATTGTAACTATCTTTTACATATTTGAAGTATTTTAGTATCAATTAAACAAACAAGATTTGCTCACAATTTAACTGTATAAGAATATTAATCTGTATACTTATGATTTGGTACTGGTGATAATGCTCCTCTTATTAGCAATTACAGAAAACAGCTTGATGCCAAGACTTCCTTATTGAATCTTGATTAATCACAATAAGACAGCAGTATTCATATCTTCAGTGTGTTTCAAGACTGAATGAAGATCCTTCTATTATCTGCTAAACTGAAATCCCTGCTATGTATAATAAAAAACATGGTTTTAAGAACGGGGAGGGGGGGGGAAGGGAAGAATCTAGGCAGACTGTCAAGACAAAAAGCACAGGAAGCTTGGGACAGCCACAGTAAATCTCTGTGGTAATTCAGTGAAAAACAACTATCTACCAACTACCAGAAAGAGAGAAATATGCATAAAGGTTCATAGGTTCACAAAGCACTACTAGAAAAAGATTCTCCAAACAGTGTTTATAATGCAGATTGTCATCATACAAGAACTCAAACAAAAAGAAGTTGCAACCACTCATTCCACTTCCTTTTCACATCAGATTACAGCTCGTAAATCTGACATAGCCTGACCTGCTCCAATACGGATTAAATCTTTTGGGCTTTATTTTTTTGTAACCCAAAATATCTTGTAGAAAGACATCAAAGCATCTGTCTTTCTGAAAAGTCAATACTTCAGTCTTTCAGGATAATACCCTAAAAAGTAGACACTCAAGATTTTTACTCAGTTTTGAAACGACCAGCTAAGGCTATTAAAAGACTTTTACAATGTTATTGCCCCACCACTTAAAATCAGACTGGGTGGAATGATCCAACTATTATTGCTGAGCTCTTCTCCCTGGGAGCCAGTGACAGCACACGTGGGAATGGTTCAAAGCTGCTCCAGGGGACACTGGGAAGCATTTCTTTACTGAGAGCCTGGTAAAACACTGGAACAGGCTTCCTTGAGAGGTGGTTGATGTCCCAAGCCTGTCAGTGCTGAAGAGTCATTTGGACAATACCCTCAACAACATACTTAAACTTTTGGCCAGCAGTTGGACTAGATGATCCCTGTGGGTCAGTTCCAACTGAAATTTCTATTCTTCTATTCTGTTCTTGAATGATGATAAATTGTTCTATCAGAAAATATCAATAGTCAGTCAGCATCCTATATATTCTGGATAACATTTCAGAAACGTGGTTTATCAGTGCTGGAACACAACTAAAGTGTAGTGAAATTCCCCAGACTTCATTTTTTTTGGAACATGGACAGGCAGAAATATTACCTAGCTGTCAAAGCTTTTCATTTGGAAATAAATTCTTCCTTCTTATGTTGCTCACGGAAGAGGAAGTCTTGTCAACAAGCAGGTACTGTTGGAGCCTGGGTGTCTCAAGCTAGCAGCATGCCAGATTTGTCCTCATTAACTGACTCCACTTGCAGACCTGCATAAATGTGCCCTGTTCAGCTACTTACTTGTATGGCATCCTGCTACTCAATGCAGCTGGCTCCAGAGCAATCCCATCTGTCAAAATCCATTTTTTCAAAAATGTGCTTTTGTTCCAAGGCAAAATGAAACACAAGTTTTGTGAATTGAAGAGAGATTCTCACAGCGCCTTCAGCACGATGTCACTTGACGATGGTTCCAACGACCAAGCACTAGCCTGAATAAATTAATTTTGAAATATTAAAAAAAAAATTCAATTAAAAATTTGGTATTTTCTAGTGGAAAGGTGGTTTGCTAAAGATATTTGCAAATAAGAATAAGAAACTAGCAGAAACACATGGCAATTTACAGTCATTATAACTTTACTTACCAAGCACTTTGCTAATCTGGGAAATGGTCATGTTGAAAGTATAGCTTGCTTTTTTTATCACTCTCTCTAGTGACAAATAAGTTGTAAAATAACTAACGATTAAAGATCTTTCCCCAAGCTAGCAGTGTCATGTGACTAAGGAAGGCCAGCATCTATTGCCAGACGTACTCGATGGTATATCTCTGCAATGGTCTGTTTTGTCCTTTCATAGCCCAGTCTAAATGAATAGTTGCTCAGCAGCATTTCAGCAAACTGGGTGCAACTTTTGGCACAGTCTCAGCTGAAGTCTCATATTCTGGATTCATAACAAGTTCACTTCACCTCTCTACCACACTTGTTCCATTAAATGATCAGAAAAACTAGTCCAAAGCACTTAAATCTACTCAGAAAATCAAGGGGAAAGGGGAACAATCAAGAAAGTCATATAACTGTTGAAAATTATCTTTCACTCACTGGCGTTTCTGATTCTGTCGTATATGATGAAGTACTATTTAATCATGTAATTTTGTTATCCGTAACTCATGAAAATTACTTATCATCACTTATAATTTTATTAAAATGTACATTTTTCTCCTTAGAACTACAAGTTTTTCTTTAGACATATTTTAAGTACTTGGGAAAACAAGTATTAATGAGTAATGAAAAAGATATAACTAATGTCATAATCTGAAAAAAATGTTGAAGCCATTTTAAGACAAGAATTGACAGGTTCTTTATTTGAAATCACATATGGCAGCTCCAAAAAACAGTACCTTCCTGTGCATTCTCAACACCTCACTTTACTCTCTGGCATGTCCAAAATGGCTTTTCCCAGGTTGGGAGTTCTGACCCCTTTATTTTACTGATCTTACTTTTGTTCACATTACTAACAACCTCTTACATTATAAATATAAGGGCATTTATACATTATCTTTAGTCTCAGAAATGTTTTAATGCATTTCAATGCTACCTTACAGATTTCCAGTTTCCCTTAGCGACTGCCAGCCTTTGTCATCTTGGTTGTTTGTTTGTGCTCCAACGTTCTTGCTCTTTCTCCCTCTCTTCTGTATAATCTCCCCTGGTTATATTTTGCCCTTTCCTGTCCTTTCACTTGGCATCTATAGTGAACTTTTTGCATCTTCTTCTTAGGTCCTAATCTATTTAATAGCATTTAGCTGGCATGATTCCAAACTGAAGTCAGTATTCCTGTTCCCAACTCCTGTCTTTTACTTTCCTCGTTTTAATTCAGCTCTCACAGGAGCCAGAAATATAATCCATAAACAAAGCATTTCACGATGCAACCCACTTTGCACTGTCTAAACATACCTCTTCCAAAACAGGGGAGACTATCTGGCAAATTGGCAGTCATACTTTACTTCCCTGAACATAATGCCCTTTCATACTGAAGAAGGAAAATTTAAAAAACAAACTCCACATCCAAATAAGCAATCAAGTGAGTTTTATTCTGCGTTCTCTTCTTCTCTCTCTTGTCAGCTTCTCATTCAATTCCAGCTGTTCATCATCTTTAATATACAAGATTTTAAGAAAAAAAAAAACAACACAATTTTGTCAGTGAGTGGATTTTCTCACCCTGATTACTGATAACATCTCATTTTCCTTCCCACCTTTCAAACTCTTCAGACTCAGCAGCCTGTTGGAAACTGGTGCCTACACTACAAAGCAAAAGGCATCCAATCCAGCCTGTTACATGAAATAATGTCTTCAAGTTGGAGGCAGGTAAAACAACTGCAATAAATGGTCTCTAAAATCCCTGGTAAAGTCAGAATCTGACTCCAGAAATTGGGCCAATTTATTAATTTATTGGAACACATTATCAAATCTGTGGTTTTGAAGGGGGTGGGTGTTTCAATTGGGGCCAATGAACTGTTAAAATGTAGAGTTTCATTTGCAGGAATGGAAGGAAGGAAGGAAGGAAGGAAGGAGGGATGAACTGATGAACAAACTACAGCCAGGCATCTGCAAGGCATCTTCATGGTCTCTCTTCTCAGACACTGAATCAAAAAGTGTTTGGCCTTCAACATCTGAAATTTGGACTCGATGATCCCAACGGTCTTTTCCAACCTGAATGATTCTATAGACCTGAAAAGTCAACTAACTATGGAACTATTGCCCTCATTAACTCTGTTGCAACCCAGAATCAACACCACTATATTTTCTTTTCAACAACACTATATTTTCTTGCTTTTAACCAGTCTCAAAAAAAAAAAAATAATAAAAATTGACAATTAATTATTTTTTCTATAATCAAGATAGCATTTTTCTTCATTATGTTATGGGATTGAACATCCCCACACTCTTCAACTCTATTGACAGTATCAGAATCTGAAGTTACTTCAGCATGCAATAGTTGAAAGCAAAACCAGGAAATTTTTACTATGTGGTCTAACTGGCCAAATTTATGTGAAGATAATGAAAGGAGGGAAGGTGTCAAGGGAGTAAAAGAAACTTTTAAGAGATGTGTGGGAATGTCACTAGCAAGCACAAGATAGAGTAGAGCTTGCTGAAAGCTGGGATGGAAAATATTAAACAACCCTTCACTTGGGAAAAGGGAGGGGAATACGATGTTGCCAGTTTTTTCAAATTGCTCTTAAGTTACAAATATACTGACATAAAGGCAAAGTTCTTTGTGAGAGGTCTTGGCAAAGAGACAATCCTGAGGCAAATGCAGCTAAAACAGTTAAAATTGAGTTAGTGTTTAACCGTGTATTCCAGATCTTGTATTTCCCCCTTTCCTGACACGTACAAATGGCATGAGCTTTTTTTCTTGGAATTCTTCACCTCCTGCTTCCAAAAGATTTCTCCTTGCAAGAGTTAATCATCCGTAGCAGTAATGATGAAAAAAGAAGAAAAAAAAAATCTGCATCTGAGAAGAAGCCAGGTAGGGCTGTGATTAAAGGTTGATATTTTTACCTAGTATGCAAGATTAGATTTTCCATTTTTATACATTCCCTCAAGAACTACTTGTACAGATTTATATGAGTTGGCATCATTCTGTCAGTTCTCAGTGCGGCAAATGATTCTGGAGACTGGACTTGAACTTCCTCTAACAATAATATGCTTGAAAATGAGTGCCACACATAAGACAAACCTATGACCATTGTTTCTCTTGGCATCTGCTTGGAAGAATCCCATGGGATACAGTCCTGGATAGAACAAAGGTCCCGGAAAGCTGGTTGTTTTTCAAAGATCACCTCCCCCAGGTTTCAGAATGATCTATCCCAGTGAGAGGAGGATAAGCAAGAGTAGCAGGAATAGCATGGATGCAAAGGAGCCCCCACCAAAACTCAGATATAAAAAGAAGTACGAAAGAGATGAAAACAGGGACGAGATACCTGGGAGGAATATGGAGACACTGTCTGAGTATGCAGGGATGGGGTTAGGAAAGCCAAAGGCCATTCACAGCTAAATCTGGCATGGGACATGAAAGGCACCAAGAAAGTTTCTATAGGTACTTCAGCAGCAAAAGGTAGACAAGGGAAAATGTGGGCCTGCTGCTGAATGGGGCAGGGGACCTGGTGATACAAGACATGGAAATGGCTGAGGTACTCCATGCCTTCTTCACCTAGCTCTTTACGGTTCAGACTGGCCTTCAGGAATCCTAGGTTCCTGAGAACAATGGGAAGGTCTGGAGCAAGAAACAACATTATTATATATGTACAGTAGGACAGAAGAAACTTTTAATCTGAGATGTATACTCACACTATAGGCAAATCCCAATCCACATACCTCCTTTATCTAAAGATATACCTTACAACCCAATGAAAAACATGTCCTAGACAATGCCAAAGCAAAACTCCTGGAAGTAATCTAGGAGGGTTTGTAAGACTTGTTGAAGGTAGTTCTTTTCTTTACAAGCTTTGATTAAGGAAAGTAGCTACACAATTTAATGTAGTGATTTTCTGAAGAGAAATCCTCGAAAGTGATAATGAAAAGAAATAAAAAAGCATCCAGAGGGACGACCATATTATATCCCAAGCACCAACATAGCAATCACATTTAAAGTGCTTTAAAGAGTACGAAAATACTTTATATTTTTATGGAGATTGTCATAGATGCATATTTAAGAACAAGAAGGACTCCTAAGAGAATTTTATGTGGCCGCCTGCAAAATTTAGGTCATAGACACCCATCCCATAATTCCTAAAATATCATACTTCTAAAGCTTTAGCAAGAAAATACTCTTTGAAAAAAAAAATCTAGCCTTTATTTTTACTAAGTATAACCATGAAAAACAGTAGAATCACTGAAGGCTTTCATAAAGACAAATGTTTAAGTGTATTTGAGTATGACTTTTCTTTTGATTTGACCTTGACTAAACTGAAAGCACATAGAAAAATTTACAGTGAATGCTAGATGTGAGCTCTACTAATATCTGGCTAACTGCCTCTGCTGTGAAAGCTCTTTCTATTTTAGTAAAATTTTATGCACAAAAGCAGTTTCCAGAAACTGATGTAGTATGTTCGATACATTTTTATACCCAAGCTTAATTACAAAAGCTTTTTCATAATAACAAATATTGTCCCAAGCAGAGACTATATTTAATAAATATGCTTATTATTTTCCTTAATGAAAGCAATGTTTAAAAATTGTAGGTAATCCCATTACACTGTACTTCAATTATACAGCCCAGCTCTCCTACCCTCCTGCTGATAGAAGACTACCTCATCTTAGTTTCCAATTATATACATTAAGTCCTTCCAAAACCACCTTCATTATTACACACAGCATGTTTAGCTCTATCAGAGAAAAAGCTGTAATTGGGAAAGAGCAAAATGCATTTTCAAGACGAAGATAATCACAAGAAAAGTTAATTATGTCAATTAAAATAATCTTCTTTCCACTCAACAAATATGACCTATTTGTACAGAGAAACACAGCAGGACAGGTTCTCGTCCTTGATAAACCACGGTGTTTCCACTGAATTCATTCTTACCAGAAAATTTGGAATACAGCCAAATTTTGACTTTATATTGTAATAAAAGAATGGCCAAAAAGGACTATTGGATGAACCCGGGGGAATCCTCTAAAACACAAACCATAACGTTTCACATACAGGTCCAAAATTAAACCTAAGTATTTCAGTTCTTGGGTTGAACTTCTACTTCTTAATAGCAGAAAAGGACTACTGACACAAGAGTACTACTGACAGAAAATATCCTGGAAAAGTATGAAATTAAAATGGTAGATACAAGAAGTAAAACCTGCGTGGTTACTGCTAATTGTTCTTGGTGAAGAATTTCATCTCAACATCAGGAAGCAACCAGACGAAGCTGTGAAGTGCTGACCTTAATTACAGTTACTACCTCTAGTCAGAGCTTTAAGTGCTGAAGATACTGCCACACACAGCAAAACCAGAGCTGTTTACCCTAAACAGCGTTAAAGAAGGCATCAAACAAGAGGCGCTCAGACCCTATAACTGCTAAAGCCCAAACTTCAGGCCCTCAAGCTATAGAAGGAAGAGCAAGATGTGAGGCATCTCTCCTTATTAGCTGTTTTTGATCGATAATTTTTCTTCCTCTACACACTATAACTTACTTTGACATAAAAGTTGATCAGTCCCAGCAACTTCATAACTTTTTAGAAAGCACAAGGTTTTTAATAGCCTGCTCATTCCCATATTTTTAAAATATCTAATTGTGATAGCACAGGTATTCACAAACCTAATTTTTGATTGCTGTGTTTTTCCATTCCACCTCACAATGACTTATTTAGGCCATTCTACTTTTGAACATTTCCTAATATACTTCTTGTTGTTCTCTGGCACCAGAAACAGAAGTAATATTCTAGGGAGTATTAGAAAATTTCTGCAATGCCACCACAAACTTGCTTTAAGTCAAGTAGTTTAGGTAGTTCCTTGCTTATGCGAAATTCATATTTCTTTATCTTACAAATTCCTGCAATTTACTGTATAAAATTTGTACTGACTATTCATGATATGACAGGGGAAGTCAAGGGCAACGTGTGAACAGTTTAGAAAGCATTTTCAGTTTTCACAGGGAAATGTTTCTTCTAGAAGTTCTAACCTCTTAATTTCTTTTACCCTGACTTGTTTTTTCCTTATCACTTGGTAACTTTGTCAGAGAACTGGGATCACTGCCAAAGATGTTTACCGCAATTTTATTTCCAGTCCTAAATTAGATTCCTCCTAAATACTAAATTAGATTATTAATCAGTTAAAATCTAAATCTTCATTATTAATTTACTAGAAACAATACAGCAGCTTGTAAAACATTTATGCAGCAGTAAACGGAGAACCACTTTGCAGAGATCATGACATGCTTAATTTACTACACAACTAAATATTTAATTACGAACACTAGTGAAGCTGAAGGTGCTCTGTTGAAATTAAACAATCTTTTAAACGATAAAAATCTTAACTGTATTGTGGACAGTAATGGTAAATTTCTAAAACAAGTGGTAGGAAACATGGTCCCTTTTGTGGGGTTTGCCCTTACCAGTTAAGTGAAAAATCGTGTACTTGGCCATCCAGTTCGTTATTTACTGATAGGTCTGTTTCCCGCAGTACTTCCAACAGAAATAATTTTAAAATGGCATACTAAATTAGTTGAAAACACAACGTGCTTCATATGCCAGTTAAAATAAATAGAGTTTGGAGAAAAAAACCCTATTATATTCTTTACAGCAGGATATTTTTTGCATTTGCAATGTAATAGTCTTAATTCAGTGCCTTCCTTGCTAACAGTACCATGGCTAATTAATGTTCTTTTAACTTTCTTGTGCAAATCTATGTAATTCTTTGTTTCAGATTCAGTTTTCAAAGCCTTTCAGGTAAAATTTTTTAAATGCATTTGCATTTATTCATCCAGACTTCTATTAAAAATTTTGGCTAATGACCATTTTAGGAAATTGCACATGGACCTTTTGTAAAGCCTTCTCACAATGTGTATGTCCTTCCCAGTTTTGGACCTGAACAGCAAATGATGATATGCAGTGTACCTATTTAAGGTAAGCTTTCAAAACAGGCATTCTTAGGTGAATAAACATAGCTGAATGTTTCAGAAGCTGTTAAGCGTATAGCAAGATGGACAATGAGGAATTCTCCTTTTCTTTTTCTTTTTTTTTCTGAAGTATTCTTTCCTGTTGTCTCACTGACTCAAATAACATGGCTCCAGACGAGGAAGGCAGGGACTTCTTCTACCCTTATGAAGAAAGATGAATGTCAAGAAGGGAGAGAGCAAAGCAAAATAGGCTGGAGGAAGTTAAGAACAATAACAGTGTGTCCCACTTTGAGAGGAAGGCTCATTCAGTAGAATATTACACCAAACAAAACAATAATCAGGCTCTAAGCGTAGTCCTGGAAACAAAGACTAGCAGCGGGATCGCTTTCACTTAATCTTGAACATCTATTTCAAAACAGCAAATTGATACTTCTTAACTGTCAAGCTGTTTTTATTAATAACATAGAATATCCTGACCTTTTGTTACCTCATAGAAGTACGTGACAGTCTTCTCAAAAATAATGCACCTAAAATCTTTAGAACAGTTGTCAGATAAGAAAACCACAACTATGTATACATAACTCAATTGCTAACTGGAAAACAGTTTAGAAAAATGCTTTAGAAAAAGAGTAAAACACGTTTTTCTACATCTTTCTTATGTCTCAAGGCTAAAGAATATTTCATAGATTTATAAAATTGTGTGCTATAGCTACTCAACACTCTAAACAGAATAAAGAAGTATACATTTGGTAGTGGGCCTCTTAGTACACTTCAGCATCTAATACATTATCCTAATGGTATGAGACCTTGCTTCTCAAGGTAACTTCTAAGGGAAGCTTTTAAAAAGTAAGATAAATGATATTGCTGGTATTAGTCAATCCATGCTCAGTTTAAAATGTCACTGCATGGAATATGGAAGAACTTAATGGAAGACAGAATGAAGTAAATTTAAAAAAATCTTTGTCTAGGACTGAAATGGAAAGTTTTCATGCAAAGTTTGCCGTTCAAATCCAATTCCAGTTTAATAATGACAAGTTATTGCACCGCTGAACATCATGAAAGGCATGTGATAGCCTCAGACTAGTTAATACTGGCTAAGATTAATTAATTGATTAACTAATAGGATAGCTGAACATAATGAGTCACTCAGCATAGTGCTGGTATCATCGCTGGTCATCTCAGGAGAGCTAGGAGTTGTGGGAGCTGTACCCTTACTCTGTATCTAAGGGCTGTCATTTATGAAGAGACTTGCAAGGGGGTGGGGGGAAATCACAGGGCACCTTGTTTTGCTGTTTTCTGAGGTGCATGTAAGCTGTGGTGAGAAAGAAAGCTTCAGTCTTCAGAACAGTGTGTGAATGCTTCATGTGACATTTGGGCCTCCTTCCTGGTGGTAAAACCTCTCATACTGCACGTACCAGCTAATCCCTCAAATCTTTCAGATTGCCCATCTGAAGCTGTTAACGTATATTAAAGCTATAACCAAGCTTTCCCTGACATGTGTCAACATTTTAAGCAGTGTATGGCAGAGAAATTTTTTTGCACCATAAAAAGAAAAGTGCATCCTTTAAAATAAACTGTCTTGAGAATCATATTACATGACAATAATTCTAAATTTTACTAAAGCTGTTTGCACACACCCATCTTTGGCAGGGTGCCTTCCAGTGGGAGCAAGTTACATACATACCTGCTGTAATAGTCCATATAGTAAATTAAAAACCTGTAAAGTATAACTTGATAATCTACCTTTGGAACTAGCGAGAGAATTCTCATCCCAGTTTTCTCCAGGGACTCTAATGCCAAAGGACAGATTGTTTCTTGTCAGTGTTTCAAACTGATCTCTATTTGCAAACATAGCAAGTGATGCCAAATGCAGTTCAGAACGCAAATCAAACAACTATTTTATTATGCGCTGTTTTGAATTGCATATGCAGGACAGAGAGGCAAGTAATGCCAAAAAAAAAAAAAAATCATACTTGCGCATCACAAGAGCCATTTCCATAATATACTTGAACACTGCATAGAAATGCAAAGAAATAAAACAATTCCAATAAAATAATGAGCACCTTATGAATTAAATATCATATTCACAAAGCTACACACTGCGTTTTAAGAGAATGTGATATACAAGGTAGACAAAAGTGTGTAAAATCCAGCTGAAGTTTTAAATGCGGTAAATATAATACTTTTTCTCTTTAAAAAAAGGAACCAAAAAAGGGGAAATGATAAATTATTTATTGAATGGAAACAGGAAAGAGAAACTGAGAAAAAAAAATTGAAAAAACAGCGTAACTTGTAGCCTATGATAATAAACCCACTTATTCATGAGAAGCAGGTCCACACTGATTCCATTTGAGTCACAGCATGAGCACGCGGAGCAGCAATTAATGCAACCATCGGTGTGGCAGTCGTTTCCTGAATGTCTTCCTCTCCATCTTGCTTTTGGTTTTAAGCAAACAAGATGAAATTTAAGCAGAAAAGTTACTTAACCTGTTTCTAAGGTGATCTCAACACTGGCTAGATCAGCAAAGGAAAAACTGGTCTAAGTGACATGCTGTAGACACCGATTATGATTGAAAGACCTTGTTGTACCTGAGGGGCAGATACACCCAGCAGTGTGTCTGCCACAACGACAACCCATGGGGGAAAGAGAAGACATACACCCATGTAGGGCAGCCAGCAAAGACTAGAGTCCTCTTAGATTAAACTGGAGTGAAAGAGAGAAGATAATCTGTGTTTCACAAGGAGTTCACCTATAACTGATTAACAGATACTTCTTTAATGAGCAAAAACTAATTGAAAACAGGAATCTCCCTTATTGCTCATTAATTGCTACAGGTAGGTGGTGGGCCTGTGCAGATGGAATGGGAAAGCAAAACAAGAGCAAAGTTCCTCACAGATGAAAAAAAGAAAAATACCACTTTGAAATAAAGGATTCCAAAGGATTAACTCCAGTATTTTACTGTTGATCAGTATCTTATTTTTAAACTTCCCTATTGCATTTTTTCAAGATTAGTTGAATTTATTTATTATTATTATTATGGTGATTTTGAGGGGGAAGTGAGTTATAAGCATAATAAATCTCTACTTAAGCAGCTTATCCCTACTGTTATATATTAATTATGGCACATCTGGGATTATAACCAACTGCAAATAATAAAGGAAGGAAAAAATAAAAGAGTTGAGTAGCTATATATTTCTGGATTAAATCCCAATATAAGAAAATGTCTTAGAATTCCAACTGTGCTAAAGCAAAAGGCACAACGAGCTCTGGATACAGGAACACTCGCATATTTTTCTCAACGCAGTTATGTGTGAAAAGATAAGATCTCTCCATAAAACTGTAAAATAGAGCATTTACAAAGTCCATTTGAAAAGATTCCTCCAGGGGCCTGAGATAGCTCTGGTATCTGTTTGAACAGGTAGATCCACAAATAAGTGACGCTCTTTTGTCACCCCATTGAATCTGTTCAATGTGAGCCCTCCTTTGCCCAAATACAACTAAAAACTAACCTAAAAACTAACCCCCACCCTTACAGCATCTGGCAGCTACAGGAGATGTCCCTTAGCAAACCAGTCATTTCACCTCTCACCAAGGCAATAACTAGACCCACAAGTTTTATCACTTCATCACAACCCCAGTGGACTGGAAATAATTTGCTAAGCTCTGGTTTGAAAGAGAGGACTTGTTAAGAAATCTAATGTATACATGCAAATATTGAAGGAAAGAGAGAGTTTATCTTGTTTGGAATTAAATATATATATATCTTAAAATAATGTAAGGAAAAATGTGTTTATCTGGTATTATGTTTTAAGATGTCTTCATCATAAAGTTTCTATTCTGTGCTATGAGTAATTACCATTTCAAGTGAACTTCTTATCTCTTTCAAATTATATTGCTGGGCAGCTACTTGCAAACAAAGTAAAAATGAAATCAGAATACATACCCTAGAACAGCCTACTCTGCAATTAGCTACATTAAAATACAGATATGACAATGATCTAGATATCAACTGTCAACTTGACATGAAGAGTTAATTGTCACTATTGCCAGGACACTGTCAGAAAAATGATTAAATACTCCTGCATTTACGGGCTTCTTTTTTTTATTATTACACATCCCAATTTTGTTAACCTCCTAAGGCATATTTTACTGTCTTTTTTTGCAAATATTTCATTGTAGCCTGCAAGTCTACCAAGGATACCAAGGATACTTGGTTTACCCAAAATGACTTTAAAACACATAGAACAAAAAACCATCTGCTGGACTATGTTCTGATTATCTAGTTTGCACTACATTACATATAGACCTATTATCTTAAATTGATACTGTTCAGTTTGTGAATGTTGCTTATGGGTAACCTTTATTTTTATTTACAACTGATAATCCAGAAACTGCGTGTTATTCATATCATAATATATATACACACCTATTTTTAAATCTCAACTGCTTCTGTCTTAAATTATAGAATTAATTTTTGGATTAAACTGGAATAAAAACTAGACCTTCTGTGGTAAACTTACATTTTCAAATGCAGGACATCTGTTCTAAGAACTGATAACAGCTTAAGAGCACTTGGGTATCTAAAAGATAGAAAGAGAATTCTAACAATATTATTCTGTAAAATGATGGTGAAATTCAAGTTGTTTAAACACTTTATGGGTCCTGTTGTTTTGCTTCTAAAAATAATGCACCTCTTTTTAAAGTGATTGGCATCTTCAGATATAAAAACTCAACAACGTGACTAATTCTAGCAGTGTTTAAAATTTGGGTTTCAAAGTTGAAACATGTTCCACTTCTGAACAAGCACAAAAAACAGTATTCAACTTTCCCATTCAAATTAAACGATAGGGTGACTTTGGCAAGTCTTTCCGCACTTTTGATGTTGAACCTCGAAACCCAAATTCTGTCAATACAGTGAAGATTCATCAGAAGCTTTTTTACACTGCTTTAGCCCATCCTCTCAGATCAACATGATTAATTGCTCAGTTACTTTGCTGTACCTCTTCCAATCATTTAAAGTACTTATTTTTACAGCATAACCACACGCAGTTAACACCTCTTGATTTCTGCTTGATGGTGCTCTAATGAGAAAATTCAAGACATCAATCTTTGCCTTAAGTTATTCTAGTTCCAATGATCATGTTTATTCTCATAACAATAATCCTTTTATGTGACAAAGTATTTAAATATCTTTGATAAAACAGGTAAGACCAGAGATGCCTTGAAAGGACTTAAATTGGTTTCAGGCAATATTAGTGGCAGCATTCCCTGTAAACTAAATATACCACTACTTTAGGGAAAGAGTAACACTAGCAATCAAGCCAAGACAACCAGATTGAGATAGAATTTGTAGATAACAACTGCAATATATGCTGGAAAGAGCTTATGATCTGGCCTAGTAAAAACAAGAAAGTATAAGAAACTTTGACATGCTTGAGTTTTCCCTGGCAAAACAATGACTTTAAGATACAATTAAAGAGCTTTAAGAAAAACTAATTAGCATTATCCCATTTTACATATAGATATAAGCACCTTTAGCCAGGACTGCTTGGGAAAGGGAGTTCAATTTTCCAAAGTTTTAAGGTTTTCAAAATATTTTATCCTGTTTCTGAATTAAATTAAGTCTTTTCATTGTATCATAAAAATATGTCTAAAATAAAAATACTGGTGGACACTACTTAACCTGAAAGAACCGTTATCATCATGGCTTGGACACCTAAGGCTGCCATTCATCCAGTTCTTCACAGATGTCGTCTCTACTCTCCAAATGAAATTTAACAGTAAGAGTTCATGTCCGGGTTTTAGAAGCCTAATGTCTATGAGGTAGTCCTTCAGTTATGGGCAGGGTCTAGCTCATCTGACCACAGTCTCCAAGGAAAATACCAGGCTGGAGGGGAAGCAAGGACTGGAAATGCAGGCAAGGAGCAGCAGTGCTGGCACTCAACAGCAGGTATTACGTAGGGAGATAAGAAAACCAGCCCAGGTGCTACCCCAGATCTTAGTGTGAACAGGTCAACCTCCTCCCTTTGGTCTCCTGACTCTTTGCCACTTACTAGTACACTTTACCTTCACCAACCACCAAAATATCTTCTCCAGCACAAGCAAAGTTCCAGCTCCTGAGAGCCCCTAATCCTCAGGCTGCAATTCTGCAGGCCTCACAGTATCAAGAAGCAGCACGTCCCGCTCATTTTGGGACAATCTGTATGCCAGCTCTCCCGGAGTAGGTACTGTCATATTCAGGTATGGGGAGACGAGGACCTGGGAGATACAGGGAGATGAGAGGTATGGGGATGGGAACTCCAGCTTTGGAAAAGATGGGGACCTCTAGAGACAGTGGGGCCAAGCCCACTCACATCACCACAACCAGACACCCTCATACAGGTACACAGCACACAGAAAGGAGTGCCACACTGTCACATGAATATCGCCTTAGCTCTTGCCACAAAGGTCTGCCCCAATCACCATCCTTTGTGTGCACCCCCTGGCACTGTATGCTCTGGTTTGCACCTTGGGAACTCAGCTTACCTAAATAGTCACCTGGGAAATCCCAGTTCAAGTCATGTCTCTGCACAATTCAGGCCCAAATTTCCCAAGATTTAAGGAACTGTTCTGTCAGGTTGTGCATATGTGTGTGTGCACACACGAGTCCATGCTATAACCTTCTTCTGTCATGTGTGTCCCCCCTTAACAATTTTCTTCCTGAGAACAAATAGGCTCATACAAAATTTCTGGTTCTTAGGAATACTGCTTAAAAAAGTTCTTCACTCACACTAGTCTGAAGACACTAAGCATAATAGAAAAACCTGCTATGGAGCCATACTGTTCTCATCCCTGCTATCCAGATTTTAACTGCAAGAAACTCTTTTTGCAAACATAGGCTATTAGAAATTATTGGTGTATGTTATTACTTCCAAAAGCACATTAAGAAAACAATGTTTAATTCAAATCATGCACACAGAGAAAAAGCTAATTATTCTTCCAGAAAAAAAATATGTAAGGCAAAACTGCATAATAATTTGATTATTCAACCATTATACAAAAAAAGACAAAACTAAAACGAGCCATACAGTTAAATGTTATTTTAATTTACTTTTTCATAGACCTATTTTCATATCTGTGTTCTTCTGTTACCAAGGTATTGTACTGAAGATGTCAGTGTTGATCAGCTTCCAATCATCAATAGCACTTATTGAAATAGCATCCTGCTAGAAATGGGATTGTGTGCCTTTTCTGGAGTACTTCATTGATTTATGGAAAAAAATAAATAAATTAAAAGTGAACCCTGCCTGTGGAATAAAGCTACAAGAAATATTTTTTTTTTATATATAAGACAATAAGTAAACATCTTACAAGACGTTTTCTTGCATGCTTATTGTCTTCTGGCAAAAATAAAATTCCATTGCAAATATGTTAATAGCATGCTCAAAAAATGTTCAAGAAAAGCTTTTCTCTAAAAAATTATGAGGTGTGGCTTCAAAGCTTGAATAGCACTGACCTGAGCTGTCTCAATTATTTTGGAAGTCCTATAGAGCTGAATAAGTACTACTATAATAGCTTTATCCAAAAATATTTGCAAATACCTTGAGAGGAAAAGAAAAAGAGCAAAAATATTTAAAGCATTCTCTCAGTCTATGTTACGAGACTCTATAGAGATGAATATATTTTCTTAGTGAATTCTCTGGCACTGTTTTCTGAATTTTTACAAGGTTATTGGAATAATCTATACACATACAACCCATAGTAGATCTGATTTTAAAGCTCCTGAGTGAGCCCCACTGTGTCAGGAGTGGAATGTGTCCACTCATCCTGCCTCTGTCAGCTTGGAGGAAGCCTGAAAGCAAATGTTCCTCTGGAGGGAGCCCCTCAGGAGTAACGAAGATCCAGGCTGCAACTTTTTTTCCTCCCACAGCAACACACAAACAGCAGGAGAGTTTACATGATTCCTTCTTTGTTGAAACATGATTAATGACAAAGAAAGTTTGACAGTCCCATGTATTGCTATCTGCATTTCTATTTTCCGTTATGCATATGGTGTGAAATGTATAAAACGCTATTACTGGGATAACTTCCCAATGGCTTGGATGTTTAAATTTTAAAATTATCACACAGCACCTTTTTAACCACTGGGAATATTTTGCAGTAAAGCAAAATTCTGCCCATTCTCCCCTCCCCAACCATAAATATAATGTATTTTTGCTAATAATTTTCTCTAGGTGAAGCGCTTTTCTAGTTATAGAGGAATTCAAGCAATGGATAATTACTCAGTGGATTGGTGGCTGTATTAGATAGCATACGATATATCAAAGAAATAATAAAGCAACTGATTTATAAATTCTTTTACTACATCAAAGACAGCACAGAAAAGAGGAAGTCATCATTAACAGACTAATGAGGTAAGTTTATAACATTACATTAAAGTTTTTTCCCCCCAATCTAATGCTGAATTTATAAAAGAGGAATCAGTCCCATTTTGAAAATGGTTTTTATGTTAATTTAAACAAAACTTGAATGCAGGTCTACTAACTAAATGCTTTCCATACTTAGAACAAAAGGCAATTACCTTGATATCCCCCAATTATCACTACTGCAAATTCTAAAACAATTTAAGTTTTGCTCATAGAGAAAGAAGGCAGAAGAATCTTGCCTATGAGGACTCCCAGAAAACAGCTGGTTAAACATAGTTAAATGTTACGAGAAGAAAAATACTGAAAGATATTACTGACCATTTTTTACATACCTATAGCTTTTTATTTAAAAGGGATCCATGCTGCAGCACAGTTTCAACAAGTAACATGAAACAAAATCCCCAAACATTATAAATGCTTAACATGTTATTACATTCTCATTGGTCCCACACTAGAAAAAATATACAAGCAGCAAACAAACAACCGTTCTTTAAGAGCCTGATATTGTACTAGTAAAAATAATGCAGCACAGCAACAAGTTCACTGGAGTGCTCCCTTAACACACAACATACCAGCTGTACAGCTGTTTATCTTGCAAAAAAAAAAATAAAAATAAAGAGGGCATAAAGACTTTTGAAAGGATCTTCTCCCCGGTATTTAATAACTAATATGCAAAGTATTCAAGGATTCTTGCGTGAAATCACGAATAGCAATAGGTCGTTTTTCAGGGTATTAAAAAAAGCTAACCAGACACACAACAGGATGCCAGCAGGCAGCTTGCATGAGACATAAGGCTTTATATTCCCACTAGGAACATACCTTCTCTGATTTTGCTTTCCTGGCGTTATGCACAAACCTGCGTCCCAGCTTCTTGGCATACCAGATAGAGGCAAACATTGTAGGGATGAAGATTTCAGTCTGAATATGCAGCACACACCAAAAAAAAAAAAA
>JAHREE010000096.1:5496466-5538377 GCA_033628505.1 Tringa tobata
ATCCAGTTCTTCACAGATGTCGTCTCTACTCTCCAAATGAAATTTAACAGTAAGAGTTCATGTCCGGGTTTTAGAAGCCTAATGTCTGTGAGGTAGTCCTTCAGTTATGGGCAGGGTCTAGCTCATCTGACCACAGCCTCCAAGGAAAATACCAGGCTGGAGGGGAAGCAAGGACTGGAAATGCAGGCAAGGAGCAGCAGTGCTGGCACTCAACAGCAGGTATTACGTAGGGAGATAAGAAAACCAGCCCAGGTGCTACCCCAGATCTTAGTGAGAACAGGTCAACCTCCTCCCTTTGGTCTCCTGACTCTTTGCCACTTACTAGTACACTTTACCTTCACCAACCACCAAAATATCTTCTCCAGCACAAGCAAAGTTCCAGCTCCTGAGAGCCCCTAATCCTCAGGCTGCAATTCTGCAGGCCTCACAGTATCAAGAAGCAGCACGTCCCGCTCATTTTGGGACAATCTGTATGCCAGCTCTCCCGGAGTAGGTACTGTCATATTCAGGTATGGGGAGACGAGGACCTGGGAGATACAGGGAGATGGGAGGTATGGGGATGGGAACTCCAGCTTTGGAAAAGATGGGGACCTCTAGAGACAGTGGGGCCAAGCCCACCCACATCACCACAACCAGACACCCTCATGCAGGTACACAGCACACAGAAAGGAGTGCCACACTGTCACATGAATGTCGCCTTAGCTCTTGCCACAAAGGTCTGCCCCAATCACCATCCTTTGTGTGCACCCCCTGGCACTGTATGCTCTGGTTTGCACCTTGGGAACTCAGCTTACCTAAATAGTCACCTGGGAAATCCCAGTTCAAGTCATGTCTCTGCACAATTCAGGCCCAAATTTCCCAAGATTTAAGGAACTGTTCTGTCAGGTTGTGCATATGTGTGTGTGCACACACGAGTCCATGCTATAACCTTCTTCTGTCATGTGTGTCCCCCCTAACAATTTTCTTCCTGAGAACAAATAGGCTCATACAAAATTTCTGGTTCTTAGGAATACTGCTTAGAAAAGTTCTTCACTCACACTAGTCTGAAGACACTAGCATAATAGAAAAACCTGCTATGGAGCCATACTGTTCTCATCCCTGCTATCCAGATTTTAACTGCAAGAAACTCTTTTTGCAAACATAGGCTATTAGAAATTATTGGTGTATGTTATTACTTCCAAAAGCACATTAAGAAAACAATGTTTAATTCAAATCATGCACACAGAGAAAAAGCTAATTATTCTTCCAGAAAAAAAAATATGTAAGGCAAAACTGCATAATAATTTGATTATTCAACCATTATACAAAAAAAGACAAAACTAAAATGAGCCATACAGTTAAATGTTATTTTAATTTACTTTTTCATAGACCTATTTTCATATCTGTGTTCTTCTGTTACCAAGGTATTGTACTGAAGATGTCAGTGTTGATCAGCTTCCAATCATCAATAGCACTTATTGAAATAGCATCCTGCTAGAAACGGGATTGTGTGCCTTTTCTGGAGTACTCCATTGATTTATGGAAAAAAATAAATAAATTAAAAGTGAACCCTGCCTGTGGGATAAAGCTACAAGAAATATTTTTTTTTTTAATATAAGACAATAAGTAAACATCTTACAAGACGTTTTCTTGCATGCTTATTGTCTTCTGGCAAAAATAAAATTCCATTGCAAATATGTTAATAGCATGCTCAAAAAATGTTCAAGAAAAGCTTTTCTCTAAAAAATTATGAGGTGTGGCTTCAAAGCTTGAATAGCACTGACCTGAGCTGTCTCAATTATTTTGGAAGTCCTATAGAGCTGAATAAGTACTACTATAATAGCTTTATCCAAAAATATTTGCAAATACCTTGAGAGGAAAAGAAAAAGAGCAAAAATATTTAAAGCATTCTCTCAGTCTATGTTACGAGACTCTATAGAGATGAATATATTTTCTTAGTGAATTCTCTGGCACTGTTTTCTGAATTTTTGCAAGGTTATTGGAATAATCTATACACATACAACCCATAGTAGATCTGATTTTAAAGCTCCTGAGTGAGCCCCACTGTGTCAGGAGTGGAATGTGTCCACTCATCCTGCCTCTGTCAGCTTGGAGGAAGCCTGAAAGCAAATGTTCCTCTGGAGGGAGCCCCTCAGGAGTAACGAAGATCCAGGCTGCAACTTTTTTTCCTCCCACAGCAACACACAAACAGCAGGAGAGTTTATATGATGCCTTCTTTGTTGAAACATGATTAATGACAAAGAAAGTTTGACAGTCCCATGTATTGCTATCTGCATTTCTATTTTCCGTTATGCATATGGTGTGAAATGTATAAAACGCTATTACTGGGATAACTTCCCAATGGCTTGGATGTTTAAATTTTAAAATTATCACACAGCACCTTTTTAACCACTGGGAATATTTTGCAGTAAAGCAAAATTCTGCCCATTCTCCCCTCCCCAACCATAAATATAATGTATTTTTGCTAATAATTTTCTCTAGGTGAAGCGCTTTTCTAGTTATAGAGGAATTCAAGCAATGGATAATTACTCAGTGGATTGGTGGCTGTATTAGATAGCATACGATATATCAAAGAAATAATAAAGCAACTGATTTATAAATTCTTTTACTACATCAAAGACAGCACAGAAAAGAGGAAGTCATCATTAACAGACTAATGAGGTAAGTTTATAACATTACATTAAAGTTTTTTCCCCCCAATCTAATGCTGAATTTATAAAAGAGGAATCAGTCCCATTTTGAAAATGGTTTTTATGTTAATTTAAACAAAACTTGAATGCAGGTCTACTAACTAAATGCTTTCCATACTTAGAACAAAAGGCAATTACCTTGATATCCCCCAATTATCACTACTGCAAATTCTAAAACAATTTAAGTTTTGCTCATAGAGAAAGAAGGCAGAAGAATCTTGCCTATGAGGACTCCCAGAAAACAGCTGGTTAAACATAGTTAAATGTTACGAGAAGAAAAATACTGAAAGATATTACTGACCATTTTTTACATACCTATAGCTTTTTATTTAAAAGGGATCCATGCTGCAGCACAGTTTCAACAAGTAACATGAAACAAAATCCCCAAACATTATAAATGCTTAACATGTTATTACATTCTCATTGGTCCCACACTAGAAAAAATATACAAGCAGCAAACAAACAACCGTTCTTTAAGAGCCTGATATTGTACTAGTAAAAATAATGCAGCACAGCAACAAGTTCACTGGAGTGCTCCCTTAACACACAACATACCAGCTGTACAGCTGTTTATCTTGCAAAAAAAAAAATAAAAATAAAGAGGGCATAAAGACTTTTGAAAGGATCTTCTCCCCGGTATTTAATAACTAATATGCAAAGTATTCAAGGATTCTTGCGTGAAATCACGAATAGCAATAGGTCGTTTTTCAGGGTATTAAAAAAAGCTAACCAGACACACAACAGGATGCCAGCAGGCAGCTTGCATGAGACATAAGGCTTTATATTCCCACTAGGAACATACCTTCTCTGATTTTGCTTTCCTGGCGTTATGCACAAACCTGCGTCCCAGCTTCTTGGCATACCAGATAGAGGCAAACATTGTAGGGATGAAGATTTCAGTCTGAATATGCAGCACACACCAAAAAAAAAAAAAGCCAACCAAAAAAAAAGCCCCCCGAAAAACTTCCCCCACAACTGAGATAGATAGATACAAAGCTATATGCTGTTTAAGGTCTCTCAACTATGCTGTTGCTTTGTCAGGTCCTCTCATGCTGCCTTCTGGAAAAAAAAAAAAAAAAAAAAAAAAGAAAAAAAAGAAAAGAGCAACCCAGTGTGGCCAGTCTGCAGGTGTATTTACATACTGCCAGCAGGAAGTCCAGGGTGAGGCATCTTTGCATCCAGCTCACATCCAGTCTGCTAAGTGCCTGTCTGCAGTTCTTTAGCACTGTCACCACAAACTACATATGTGTCAGTATGAAAGGAAGCTGCAGTAAACTACTGTAGCAGACAGCTCACCTCCTCTTCTCCTGGGCTGAAATTTAACTCCTTGGTTCTCTTCGATGTGCCGGCGTGCAACAGAAGCAGCAGCAGTTCAAATATGAGATACACAGCACTGCAGGAAAGGCAAGGGGTACCGAAGTGCCAAAAATAGCAATGTATATTAACTGTTAAGGTGAAGGAACAGGTGTTTTACGTGCTTCAGTGCAATTAAGACATGAAAGCAAAATGGATTTTACTTTGTTCTAGTGGGTTGGGATCTATTCAGAGATATTTTTGTTACCTAGTTTCAGTTCGCGACAGCAAGACATCATAGCTGCTCAGTTCCCTTGCTGATGTCAGACATGCTTTGCTAAAGGATTTAAGACTCACTCAAGGACTTCTGTTTTTCTTTGATAATGATTACAATAGAAAGCTGACTTTTTTTTTTTCACATTAATCTTTAACTTCTGCCCTACCTAAGCTTGCTTTTTTCCTCTTCCTTCAATTGCAAGTTATTTTACATTAGGAGTTGAGAAGTGCTTATGAATGCCTATTTCTGCAGTGAAATAGAAATGTACTATTTTCCTTTTGTCACATACTTCAGCTTTAACCCTTGCACCTCTCTTCAGTTATAATCTCTAAACAATAAGCAGAAACATACCCTTTTGGCTCCAGACATATGACTAACCAGATGTTCCTCCCAGCCAGAGGCAGTATCAAAGCTGTAAACTTACAGGGTTTATAGCTATTTGATAGTAATTTGCATTATAAGACAAATCCTGCCCCTTGCCCTCCCACCTATAATTGTGGAGACACCAGCATGTGGGATAACCACTGCTGTCCTGTGTGCAGGGTCGCATTTGGGATGCACAAATGCAAGAGGAATTTCTGCATCTGCTCTTCTGTCGTAAAGAGCAAATCAAAATTAATAGATGCACAGCAAAGGAAAAGCAGTCCTAGCAATCTAGTATAGGGCTCTCGGGGCCAAGGAAACACTTTTTCTGCCCAAGGATTTTCAGAGAATGGCTGAAAGTATTTTCTCCAGGGTGCATGAATTCAAAAATTCCACTCCCACTTACAACTTACATAGAACATCCAAGTTACTGGAGCTCGATGGCATTGCCCAAGCATTGAGCCTGAAGGCATACACTGCTGAATACTATTAAGATTGTAGAGTTCAAAGAATTCCGTCAACGCATTTTAAAATGGTAAGTTCATTAACTAAATTGAAATTCTTAGTAACTTTTTTGTCAAGGAAACTCAGAGGTATGTGTTCGGGTTTTGCTTGACATCTAAAACCTTCTGACTAAGTATTTGGGAACTGGTAATGTTTCTGGGAAGAGAATTAGAAACTTCTAATTACTTCAGCCATTTGTTTAATCCTGGAAGTCCGAAAGTTATAAGATCACAAGAAAGTGTAAAATCATGTCTCATTTGGAGTACAATTAATATAGGAGAGCTATCTGTCC
This sequence comes from Tringa tobata, assembly GCA_033628505.1. NCBI lineage: Eukaryota > Metazoa > Chordata > Aves > Charadriiformes > Scolopacidae > Tringa > Tringa tobata. The sequence goes on from JAHREE010000096.1 coordinate 5,501,886, forward strand.
ATAACATCACTCCAACTCTGAACTCTAGGCTGGGGGTAGGTAAGATGGATTCTTCAAGGTGCAAAAACCTTTACTACATCTCATGCAGACTCACACTACTCTCCACATTTGCGGGATGAAAGAGTGCCCTATGGTGGAGGGAAGGGAGGAGAAGGAAGAAAGATATCCTGAACAATTTAGGAAGAAATCAGAGGTCTTGTTTCTAGCTGGGATATCATTGCAGTGAAACATGGATGGGAACGAAAAAAGAGCAGAAAAGGAGCAGCAACATCATTACACAGCTTAACCAATACTATAAATGTTAAAGTGAAGAGAATAGGAAAAAAAATAATCTTACGTTTTATATGCATAAACAGTAGAACACCTCTCCCACTCTGCTCCCATGCTTTTATGAAGAGAATAAGTATAATTTAAAATCATTGCACTGCAACCAAAAAAGGGTACATTCTCTCAAGCAACTATTTATATAGTCTTATGTATATTCAGCTGCTGAAAAAAATCGAAGGAAACAGTCATTAAACAATAAAACCTCCTCTTTATGACTTCTATCATCAACATTAGCAGCTTTACTGAACTATTTATTCAGGAAAAATAGGGAGTAATAAAAAGTCACAATTCATCCCACTTAAAGGAAAAAAAATAGTCTACATTGTTCATTTAAGGAATAATGACAAAGCAATAGGGAGGTAATTTTCTCCACCCACTGAAAATGTTAGATCAGGAAGAATAAATCTCACCAAATACCTAATTCTGATTCTAATCAGAAATATATTTTAACCATTTGCATGCATTTACAGATTTAGCCAAACCCTACAATATATCAATGACCAGACTACAAGCCATTTTCTTACAGCTCCATCACGCAGTACTCTGCCATACACTGCCAATAGCAGGTTTATTAGGTCTGTACTGGTACCTAGGGATTTTATGATTATTAATATTTTACTGTAACCATAACGAAGCCTGCATTTTACAGAAGTGCTACAAGCCGAGCTGCTTTAGAAGAATTGGAGCTCCCAGCTGCTGTCTGCTCACAGGAGTAATATGTACTTTAGCTTGCTCACTGAAGTGCTACATTACAAGGGCAGAGAGATGCATGCAATTGAGCAGGAATATTATCACAGACAGGAGATAATCAGTTAAGAGAAAATTTTACAAGGGGCTTCTTGCCGCGAATGAGTGGGTGGATTTCAGTAAACCAAACCACATCTATACTGTACATTAAATTGCATTCTCATGCCTCTATGAGAAGAATTCATCTTACCACAAGTGGACACGTGAGTTTAAGCATAAAGCAACTACGGTGTTGAATCCTATTATTTTTATGATGTGCCTCCCCAACATGGCAAGCAACGGCAATTGATGCTCGGTACCGAAACAGATGGTCGTTTCAAACACCTTGCCAACTGTTTGTACGCACTGAGTATCACCAGTGTTCCTGACGGTCAGCCTCCTCTTTCAGTTTTAACGTTGCTGTTTTACTTAAGCAGCACACGGGAAGAAGTGCAGCTTAGCTTTAGACAGGGCATTAATCTTCTCTTGTTAAGGGATAACTTCTCACAGCGCACACGTGGGGTGTCAACCTCCCCCTCACACACCTGCGGTGAAGATAGATGTTCGCTGTAGATTCTGTTTCTCTCCTACCTCTATCTGAATATATACACACAGTAGTCATAAAATGTGAAGACAGGGCCATTTAAAATACAAATACAGTTCAGTCATAAATAATGCCTTTCTTGGAAGAATAGGAGGACAGATGAAAAGATTAGTCATTCAGGGTTTGCAGAACTCTGTTTCCAGTGAAATGGACAGGAGATGGAACAAGTTAAAAATGAAATGCCAAAGATTTAAGACAATCACCTCCATTCAAGGTTTATACATTAATGCTTTGCACAGCTGTGGACAGAGGGACCAAGCTGACGATGTGAAACTAAGGTAGCTAGCTTTGGTTTTTTTAGTACTCGGCAACAACAGATATCGATTCGTCTGACTGTACAAGCAATCATTTCCCATCCTCAACACAACAAATTATCTTACACAGTTACATGATGCCACAACATGTTATTTAATGACCAGAATACTAGGAAAGACAGGATGCTTAATTTCTGGTATTCCATCCAGAAGAGATAAATTTTAGGCATTCAGACCTTACAGTAGTTGAAGTAGATGGAAGTACCAAGGTTTTGTAAGGACATGATTTTTCATTCTTTGCTGTAAACAGAGGCAAATAGACAAATATTCCTCCACCTATTGCAACAGGCAGTATTCTTATAGGAAACCTACAGCCACTCTTACGAAAGGGGTAGTTACCCAAGTCAGCACAACTGAAACCTATTCTGAGTTCTCTTTTGATCAGAGCAGAACCCTCTGTGTTGCAGTTACAATAGAGATGAAAGATTATCATAGAATAGAATCATAGAAACATTTATGTTGGAAAAGACCTTTAAGACCATCAAGTACAACCATCAACCTAACACTGCCAAGTCCACCACCAAACCATATCTCTTAACACCACATCTAGACCTCTTTTGAATACCTCCAGGGATGGTGACTCATCCACTTCCCTGAGCAGCCTGTTCTAATGCTTGACAACCTTTTCAGTGAAGAAATTTTTCCTAATATCCAATCTAAACCTTCCACGGTGCAATTTGAGGCCATTTCCTCTTGGTCTATCACTTGTTACTTGGGAGAAGAGACCAACACTCCCACCTCGCTACAACGTCCTTTCAGGTAGTTGTAAAGAGCAATATGGTCTCCCCTCAGCCTCCTTTTCTCCAGGCTGAACAACCCCAGCTCCCTCAACCTCTCCTCAGAAGACTTGTTCTCTAGACCCCTCACCAGCTCCGTTGCCCTTCTCTGGACACGCTTCAGCACTTCAATGTTGTTCTTGTAGTGAGGGGCCCAAAACTGAACACAGTACTCAAGGCATGGCCTCAACAGTGCCAAGTATATAAGTTACTACATATGTCATTCTCTACCAGTTACGATGTTTCATACCATAAAACTTTTTCGTAATAAAAATTTAAAAATTCTATCACTTAGGCCTGAATTTTAAAGATACCAAAACTGGGTTGCTTAAAAGCTAAATTCTTTCGTGGAGCATCTGAATCAATGGCTGGAATAGAGCGTAGTGATTTTGAGAACAGTCACGCATCCTGACAAAGAAATGTTGCAGACAAGGAAAGAAAAAAAAAGAAGCACAGGATGAAGGAAGATGGGATAAAAATCTAAAAAAGAAGTTAAAATGAAATGCTGTGTATTAAGGATGGCAGAGGTTCATGCTTTTCTCTTCCAGTTTATATTTTTCTACTCCCTTAATACTTCTTGTGCCAAATCTTTTCTCTTTAGAATTTACGCTTTCAGAAACTCAGCTGCGACATTAGAAGTTTGCCCCAGGTCTAATTTCCCCTTAAAACACAAGATAGTGCATGCACACATCTCTTCTGTCACCTTTTCTAAGGCATGGTAGAACTGTCTTCTAGCAGAGGGCATGAAGTATTTCATACACAATGTCACAGGACTTCACAGCAGTGAAGAAATAAAATGCAAGCATTTCCTCCTGTGGATTTCATTTAAGTGTGAGGTCCCAAAAATTCTGTACCTGCCTTCTGCCATGCAATTATCACTTCTATTTTTCTACTCTTCTATTATTTGATGTGGTAGATAACACTCAACGTGCAACGTGTGGCACAACAGGTCAAGAGAAGAGAGGATGAGGTCTTGTGCTACATAAAGTCATGAAACAGAGCTTTAACTTTGGAACCATAGTTAATGTCCTTTGCTAAACACTGAGACTCAGCACATCCTTGCACACAGGCATGTATTCTAGCGCTTTACAATATAATGGCATAAAAGACAATGCTTTAAATTTAGGCAGTTCTTTTCCCTCTTTTATTCGTTAAGCCTTGCAATGGAGACAAACCTAATTATGGTACTTAATTTTGATTTTAGAAATTGATTTTCCACTCTAGTTTCTGCTGGTGCATAGGAAACTGTAGTGAGTCACACAAGTAATATAACAACCATTAGCAGCCTTAAAAATAAATAAAAACTTGAAAAAATGCCACTTTATTCTTGTCTTTGTCCCTAGTTCAGCAAAAATTGCCTCCTGCTTCACCTTTCTGATAGAAATTTTTAAGTTTCTTCCTACTATATTAAGAAATCACAACCAAAATGGTGTGTAAAATCCTCAGATGTGCTGTTATGTTGCTCAGATTCTTGTATCAAATCAAAGCACAGGGAATGTAGTACGGTTATGTATTTGCATGGCAAGTACTCCCCCAGGAAATAATATAAACTACAGAGTTTATCCTTGGGGAGGGAAAAAGAAAGAAGGAACCACAAATTGCAAGCAGTGCTTACATGTGGCACCAGTGCATTTTGTAAGGGACTTGCCAAATACAATCCTGAACAAAACTGAATCCAGTGTGAAAACACTTATATTACAGCACTGTCCATGTGCCTCCCACCCTGCAGTATTTAAGTACCTTTCTTTCTTTATACTAACAAATAATTTTGTGTCATGGCAGAATATTATCTCTGTTTTGGAAAGGGATGAAGTAAAGTGCAAAGTGACTTGGTAACAGCCATAAAGGAATGTCAGAGGATCTGCACGCTGCCTGGGAGCCCAAAATCTCTCTCTCCCAACATATGGCCACAGGGTTTGCCATGGCCGAAGCCAAGCAGAGGTCGCATGCTCTCTCCATAACTGAGTCCTATGCCAGTCACAGTTTTCTGTCTGACCAGAGCAGATGAGGTGCAGGAGGGCTGGCAACATGCATTCACCTACCCACAAGGACCACTGAGATATATCCTTTCCATACGATCTTTTTTAGCAACAGCAAGTGAGGCAGCCCTTAATGAGCTGTTCGTCTCACTGCTAATCACAAAAGAACCCAAAAAAAGCAGTTGGAGGCACAAGCATGGGACTATATATCATCCTATCATAAACACTATTTTATTCCTGTCTGATTACAAGCTGCCTTCATTTTCAAAGCCCTCCTTAAATCTCACTTTCGATTTATCAGCCCCAAGAGCAAAATTTAAGTCAGCTTAGGCAGAATCACCACAAGTTATAGCCACTGTACCAGTGAAACACATGGACTCCTCTGACCCAGTGTCTTTTAACAGTTTGAAGTGAACATGCCCAGTCTTCATCCTTATCCAAGCTCTCCAGAAAGCCCTCCTCCACAAGAAGCCAGTTCTCATTGTGCTATGAAACGTTAAAGAGTCGCAAGTGATGAGATAAACCCAGGATAGCTATAAACTAACCTCATGCCACCACCTCCTTGCAGGCAGCTACATGTTTACCTGCATGGGTCAAGCCCACCGAGCACATTTCTGAGGAGCAGCAGAGTCCCTGCAGCCCATGCACACTGGTCCCTGTCATCTCAGAGCCTGGGCTGCCTTTGGTCACTCTTCCAAGCCTCTGCCAAGGCAGCAATTCCTCACTCCCAGCTGTGGCTTCCTCCAGCCACATTCTGCTCTTGGCTGGGCCATCTCCCCCATGAGTAGTCCCTGTTACCCCCTCCCCTTCAGAGGCTCCCACCTGACATTTTAATACTTGCTAAAGAAGATAATCCACATGTGGAGAACAAACAAATATGGCAGATATTAACTTCTGCCACTTTTCATTTCATCGCTTCCTTTTTACCTCTCTCCTCAGCTTTGAGGATCCTCACAGCTCATGGGGAAAGGCCCCACAGTTCAAAATCAGTTGGAAAGTTAAGTAATTTCAGAGGCAAATCATTAAGAACAACATTGCTGAAGACAGGATTAACAAAGCAATGCATTCTTGCTAAAGTGCAAAAGAGAATAAATACAGAGGAAAGGTTCTGCTTAGTCCCTCCAAATATAAGATGGTCTACTCCTAAGTATGATGGGTAAACAAAAACAAGTCTTTATCCAGGACTGGCTGCAATTCTTGCTTCCTGTGGACAGAGAAAAGAGGCCTCCGTGTTTCTGGAACTCACTCACCGCATTTCTGTTGCTCGAGCAAAGCAGAGAGAGAACAGCCCAAACCACAGCAGACCAGGCATCAGGCTTCCTCCTTTAATTCTGCTGCAATTCTTCTGCATGAGCTTAATTATTCTTTGCAAGCCAGCTGCTCACACTCAAAATGAAAAGAATAATGCTCTACCGCACTGGGACAGTCTGAAGATAAAAGTATTAACAAATGTGAAGCAATGTGATAGAAAGCATTATAGAAAAAGAGAGCATCCACCCCCACGCTGATGGATACAGAACCTTACAGAATTCTGCTGAAAGGTTTGTGTGAGTCCGTAACAAAACTGATTACACAAATGCTTCATTGTTATGTGACACATGAAAAGGTCCATTTTAGCAATAACAGTGATAAAGTCTGCTGTTATATCCATTTTGACCAGAAAGAGAAAAGAACTGTAAAGGAATATAAGGTCAAGGACAAGAAGTTATTCTTTTTACACTTTTGAGAAGATCTTAAGAAGAAGAAAAATATATAGCAAATATTAAAATATAAAATGTTGGTTTATGTGTTTAAGACTTATTTCACTTAATTCATTAATTATATGCTAAAAAAGAATAAGAGAAAATTGTCACACCGTGTTTTCTTAACAATACCATTCCAGTGCAACCTCAGTCCATTTTACTGCCATTCCTTAGGACAAGCATGAGAAACACAGTGGTGGAGGGAAATTTTACATTGCAGAGGATTTTGTCACTTCGAAAACCAGAGGAAGAATTGAGGCAGCATATGGCTAGTGGGATATACTTTGATAACAGACGGACTAGAGCTGATCAAATAAAAAGTTCAGAAAAATTGTTGTAGCTTTCAGTACAATAATAAAAAATAGCATCTTTTCGAACACTTTGAAGTTTTTAAATTTAATCTGACTGTTTCAAGAAAACAGAAACTTTTTGAGCTCTCTCACCAGTAGAAAATTGGGAAAGTGTTCCTTGAAATTGTCAAAATATTTATCTTTTCTTTTTCATCAAAAATCAGAACATTTCAGCCTTCTCCAGGGCTGTCAATACTGCTGTCTAAATTACATTTACATTTAACTTTCCCTTGGGGTCCCAGTCAACAGATATTTTTAAAATCTCTGTTCTGCACATTTCACTGGAAATACTTTCTTTTGATTCATACATTTAGCAGCCTAAAAGATTCTCCTGCACCATTCCGCAAATTGATATTTGCCAAGCCAGGCACATTGGTTTTCTTCTCACGTCACTCAGACACCATGAAGATGCTAGAATGAACTTATCTGAACTTTTAGAAAAGCATCATAAGGAGAGAAAGTACCACAAAGGCAAGCAATTAACTGCTGCTTATTTTTCATGCATACTGGTAAGCACCATATTTCATGCCTAGACCTCCCAGAAGCAGAATGAAAGTTGAAAGAAGGACTGTTTCTCCGCCACTCCCCACATATAAATACAGAAAAGATTTAATATACCCAGATTTTCACAACCCATTTTTGCCCTCCACATTGTGATGCACCATAACAAGCATCTCCAAGGACTTTAGTTATTTGTTATATGACTCCAGGGGAGCCAGCTAGATAGCAAACTGAACCAAAGGCTCTAAAGTGCTTCCTGCTTCCAGCCAAGAGAATTAAATAATGAGAAGTGTTCCAAAATCCCATTCCCAGCATTGGAGGGGAACTCTGATCTTAAGAGAAACAATCTGTTCTCTCCGCTTCCCTCCTCTTTGCCATTCAAAGTCTTGAAAGGTTCAGTGAAGGTAAAAGTGATAAAAGAGCCCAGGCTTCTAAGGAGTGCCAGATACTGCTGGTTGTCAGTTAGAGCCAGTTACCAGTCTTGTAATTAATGATCTTGGTCGGACTGGGTTATAGTGAGTCCCAGCTCTGATCCAGATCAGATCCATACTATGGCAAGCCCCACCATCATGCCATGGATAATAAGGGGAGCGCTTCCAGTTGGCTGCCTCACACCAACCTACCTAGCTAACTCCCACAGTCATTATTTTAATCAGTTAAGCGCTTCCCACTGCCAAAATAGTTCTGTTAAAATGCCCTCTGACATGTCTGTTTCTTGCTTTCAAGTACATAATAGGCATTTATGCTTTTGTCGTTCCTTCAAAATAACAGATTAAGTAATATTTACCTGAGAAGACACTCTGCCTACTGTAATGTTGTAGGAAGACAACAAAAAGATGGCAGATTGCAAATGAATTACACAAATGTATTGGTAATTTGTTGTGATTTAAAGATGAGATAAGCAGACAGCATAATCTTCTAGTCTCGGACGGTCTCTGTCTGAAGAGGACTAAAGCAATCTACCTTTTGATTACCTCATCTATTATGAACAATAAATCACCAGTAAAGCTCAGGACATAACATGACAACACAAATGTGTTATACGAATGCATTAACCCAAAGCAACAACTCAGGAGCAAAATGTGGCTTCTCCTACCTATGGGGTTTCCATCTGAACAAGCGCATGAAAGAGCCTGCTAGTCCTTTGGCTTTGATTGTGTGCTCAATGCACATCCCAAGCAATATATCACGGATAAATGTTACATGTTAAATCTCAAGTTTCTTTGCCCGTGCAGAGGGACACAAAATACCAGCCAATGACTTTATAAGTCACGATTTCAGCTGTTTCTGGGACAGGGCACATAGCGTAGGTTTCAGCCTCCACAGCTGTACATTTAGGAATGTGCAATGTACCTCGCTGAGAAAGACCCGCATTTTTAGTTCCACAAGCACTGAACACGGCGCAGTGCAAGGCAAACTGCATCACAAATGCAAATTCAAGAGACTGAAAGAAACAAGCAATTTCAAGCAATGCTTGAAATATATGTAAACAAAGTCGCTTCAGCTGAAGCTGGTCGAAAATTACAAGAAGGTGTATACCCTTTGAAAGCAAGGTAACAAAATGAATTTCAAACTACTTGCAAAGTTGTGGCCTTTGGAAAGAGAGGGAATTTCCCACAATGCTTTTCTATGCCTAGTGTGTGGGAGGCTGTTAAAGCTGATATACTGTAATCTGAGTTACATTTAAACATCTGGACCGTTTGCTTTATGTACATTGATAACATCTAGTCAGAGCAACAAATACAGTTTTAAAATGTTATTGAATATCATTTTAATAACTGTTTTACTTATGTGTCCTTCTTGGGCAGGTTTTAACATCAGGATTATAAATCAAATATGACTCTAATCCACCACCATAGTACATAACATTGCTTTAAATTCAGCATGTTCTTAATGCAGCTTTTGCTACTGTAAAAGTTGTAGTTGATTGGTATTATACACCACAGTTTTACCAGTAATAATTTCAAGAAATAGATGTAGGATGGATACAGTTCTAGCTAGGATGGTTTGTAGAATGTTTCACTTCAAACAAACAAACACCAAACAAACCAAACCCTTTATAATTCCTGAGTTAAATTCTCCTCTTCCACTGATTTAAGTGGGAGTTTTGCCCAATGAATGACATTTTTTCTCTGTTTTTTGACTCTGGCAGAGCTTCTGTTCTTCTGCTTAAGTGTATTTCAGAGTTTTAGGCACTATACAAGAATTTATAAAAGATTGCATATTCACTTGGAACAGGGAGCCTTGGAACAGGACTATTTCCACGTTCCAGATACTTTGGATACAGTGGTAAAAAACCTAAAGTTTGCCTAAATGGTTTATGCATTTAAAATGTGTCTAGCTGTTGTCGTAACCAGCCAAATAATCTACAAATTATTCCTCAGTTGGGAAGAAAGGTCAAATTATAGGCTGCAAATGCACGCATTTGATTCATCCAACCACATTTCTTTAAAAAGCAGAAAGCCTTAAATACTTTACAAAGCTACAAAAAGTAATATCCTTCCCTTAATTAGGCTTCTCAATACATGTGAAAATACTTTAGAAGTGTACCACAGGTCAATGAAAATAAAAATCGACAACCATAAAAGCCCTGAATTAATTTATAAATAAATACTGATTCTGGCACTGAACTCTGATGTAATTTATCCTACAGGAAGAGAAGAAGCTATGCAAGAACTAGCAATTTATCCTTTGCTCAGCTGTGAGCACAGCCCATGATATTAAATAATCTAAATGACACCGTTTTTCCTGTGAGCACCCACATATTTTTTGTGACTAAATAATTTTCCACATCTGTGTGATAATATATATTAGTATCATCTTTAAAAATCCAAATTTTAATCCACACATATGATAGAACGTTTCTGGAGAGGCAACACAGATTCTATATCACATTTTTAATGTGAACTGGAGCATTATATCTACAAGATCTGAAAAGCAAAAATTCAGTAATGTGCATAACTCTAATTAGACTGCAACTGAGCAGAACTGTTCAGCTGGGTTGTTTAACAGCTGGTCTAAATCTCTTAGGGAGGAGCATATTTTTACAAAACATTTTATGAGGCCACACACTGAGAGCTACAGGAGTTTATTATAGAGGCAGACAGGTTGATTAATAAATATCAATTTTGCTTTGGGAATCAGAAATGTAAGTGGTTTGCCTGTCCAAGATGCCTAGGCAATTTATAGATTTACGCTTATTTACGTGTGTGTGATTTAGTGCCTAAAAACGTCGTATTAAATGAATAGCTTCATGCATAGCTAGCCCAGATCTTTTATCAACTTCTCAAATGCTTATATTTGGCAACATTCGGGAGTGAATATACCCATCCTCAGACAAAAAGATTTGACGAAAATGAGGATAAAATAGCTGAGCCAACATGTAACAGCAATCTGTCTCCAAGACACATTTACAGACAGTCTGGCAAGATAACTAGGGCAATAGGAGTGGAAAGAGAGAAGGCCAAAGACTGGGGTGTGTCAGATATGCAGTTGTGAGTCACTCTATTTTCTATGTTACTGCACAAGATAGATGTCATGACCTTTCACACAGCAATGCTGAATAAAGTGTTGGCAATGCAAGGTGTCAGTCTGGACAATAACTTGAATCATTTTATAAAAACTCAAAAATATTTGAGGCACTCCTTTCTCCAGGCTGCTGGTTCTGTATTCTGGACACAGTGGTACTGCTCTGTAGTCTTAGAAAATGATGCATAAGCTGGATTTTTTAATTATTTTTTTTTAAAGAAAACCTATATCTGGCAGTTACTCAGAGAATGCTTAATACTAAAAACCAGAACATTTTCTGTATACCTGCACTGTGCAAAAGCTCCAACTGTAGACACTGTCTCAAGCTACTGTGACTCTGTTTCCTTCTCCATCTCACTGGTATTTTCTCAACCTTTCAATTAATATTATAGATTGTCACTATTTTCTACTATGTTGCATGCCAGAACATTTTTCTGCTAACCAGTCCTAGCTGACAGCTCCTGGCACTGCCATCATATGAGCAATTGTCCCCAGTCATTGAACTCTCTTAATTCAGAGCGTCTCTAGGAGGGCACCCACGTTCATCTGCTCTGTTTCTTCTTTAGACCTCTGTCATTAGGGTCACAGGTAGCATATGAACTCTATGAAACACAGTATGGAGCTTTCTATACAGATATGTTGGGGTGCATTATTCCTCTGTCAAACCCATCCATGCAAACCAAACTTGCTTTGAATGTAAGATTGGGCTCTCTTGTCTTAGATTACCTATTTGAATCTGTCAGTGTCCGTCCTCACTTACTCCTTCTTTCTTTCTTTCTTTTTATTTATTCATCATTTATAATGTCTTTCTGCTTGATACTAACTGGAAATAGTGTCATTCATTTCTCTCTCATTGCCTTTATTATCCAACTCAAGGATAGAACCTTCACAACAGCTGGAAGAAGGTTATCTGGCATTTTTTCCCCCCAGACTCCTTTGCCTGTACTTCCACCCTATAAGACTTAACCAATAATTTATTTTGTGAAGTAGAAATTGGGCAACTTTCTGAAATGCAACAAAACATCTACCAACTTTAAGAAAAGAAAAGATCATCCATAATTAATTAAAAATCTGTCACTCTTCAAGCATTTTTTAAGGATCTCCTTCTATCTCAGAGGTTTTCAATTTATGAGAAAACCTTTTATGGCTATGATGCAGAAACCAAAGATAGCCTTGCTTCAAAATTTCTTCATCATGACATAAAGGATTAATCCAAGAGGAACAAAGGAGGGGACATTCCTTTGCTTTGATAGTACCTTTGTATTATTGAGTGCATAGAGTATGTTTTCCTACTCCTCTCAAAAGGAACTGTTATGAATAAAGCAGAATATGTGAAAATATAGGAACTCAAACACAGCTGACCCATGTATTACCTGGGCGAAAGCAAAAAAGCTGACAAAAGAAATATAAATCCCCCCAGACCACCCCAAACCAGCCAGGAAGAGGTTAAAAACTTAAAGAAGTTTATACCTGCTAAATAAATATTAATGTTTTAAAATCTTTTGATTATAGAGATTCCTCCAGTAATATCCCTGATCAGCTGCTGAATCACACACACACAGACATAAACACAGCATTGTGTCAAAAAAGAAACGAGTTTTACCAATGGTTTGGCAGTTTGGCACCGCTTCCAAACAAAGTAGCGTCAGCTTCGTATGTTATACTGGCCTTGCTATAGGCACATTTCCTGATCTCTCCCTTCCGTGGAAATTCATAATTATTTGGGAAGGTCAGTACCTCCCGCTCTTCAGCTCTGTTCAAGCACTGTGGTAGAGCTGCCACTCACAGATGATACTGGGAAAATTGCCATGACCACAGAGCTGCTACTTGTCTTCTGTTGTTGTCTGTTTTGTTTTCAAAAGGAGAAGCCAGAATAACTCTTACTTGGCTCAAATTAGTCTGTGCCTGGGTATCTTTACAGTTATTCAAATGATGTCAGAATTACATATTATAGATGCAGGTCTTACAGTGTAGCTGCACAATAATTTTCAGAAATGTTTGCAAAGCCATTAGCTATCATAAATTGAACAATTTACCCTTAAACCAAGATTCTTTCAGGTGCTGTTGCTCCCTGAATAATCAAACCCTGTTTTGCTTCAAAACACTCAACTCCTTCCAATTGCTATGCCCTGCAGTAAATCCTTCCTAATTGCCAGTTTGGGACCTGATGTGGGCTGCAGTGTCCCTAAAAATCCATCAGCACCTACAGAGTTTACTCCAAACCCTGTCTCCTGCCAGTGCAGAGTTCCTGGGATTTCTGAGAGTGACTCATTACTTCTCACATAATCTCAGACTAACCATGACACAAAACCAGCAACGGTATTTGCCACTGACTATCACAGGACCTGTGATGTCAAGCTTGGACTGAGATAGCACACTTTTAGATGTCTAAAAAACCAGGGAAATCATGCCTTGGTGTAGCATTTGTAAACATCCTATACTGCTGAACAAAAAATATTCACATCTGGTTTTGTCATGTGTTGACAGACAGGAATATGTAATTATATCCCTTCACTATAATTAATTATGGTAGTTAAGAGTAACACTCAGAAGAACATTTGATTTAATAAGATTGGTGGCATTCAAACACATCTTTGTCTCAGTACGCTGCTTTTTTGACTCTTATTTTCACTGGCTTTCTAAAAGGACGAAATGAAAATATTTGGGTTTGTCTTCCACAGACAGATGCTCAGTGAAGTCAAGAGAGGCATCAGATCATTCCAGTGTACTTTAAGTATATGCAAATATCTTTTTCAAAGTCAAAGTATACATTCATTCTATGGGGCTATGCAGCCTCATATGCTCGTCCTCATCCAACAGCTTTATTTGGAATTCCACTGGACTTTTCAGTAACTTTTTAATAAAAAGAGCTTTTCTTATACAGCACCATCAACATAACCCTTCCTAATTACTAAAGCAAGTCATGCCTACAGTTTGTTTCAGATAGTTTAGTTGATTTCTTAGCCAGAGTCTCTGGCTGCAAGCGTAATTGCATATTTGAAGGTAACTAATTGACAATACCCAGGGACAGACCCATTTAAAGTTAGTCCTTTGTCACAATATTTAGGAATTGAAGTTCTACAAAACTTGGTTTAAACATTCGCCATCCTTCCTGTCCATACAGTTCCAGGAGATTTAAAAGGATGGCACCTTATCATACGTTTTCCACCAGGGACAGATAACCCTTGTAAAGATTAATGTGCTGCCAGACTACTCTACCATCCCCAAATGCATCACTTTAAAATTTCATAAGACTTTTTTTCCCCACTAAGCTGAATAATGCCCGTAGAGCTTTCTCTTGTGTGCTGCAAAGAACAAATTGTAAAACATGCCAATACGAAACATATTTCCAATATTAACATTCATTTCACACATACACTCTGAATAACTGGAGTTAGTGCAGCATCAAGACTTCAAACTACATTTTTCTACCATGTTAGACTTCATAATGTTATACATTACCTTAAAAGGTACATTAAGGATACCTTAGTGAAGCTTATTAGCATTGATTTACATTATTTTAATGCCTGACATTTCTCAATAGAAGCATCTACAGACGGCAATGAAATAGTTAAGGTGGACGTCATTGCACTTTATTGACTCATTCCCTGGTTTTAGCATTAAAATGCAAACTTGATCTGAAAGATGCAAAAGGCAGGAATCTATTATGCATTAATGCTAGAAGTTATATATTAATTCCAGAAATCAGAGAAAGATTTGACAGGAAAAAAATGTGTCAGTCTGATCCCAATTCTGTGAACAGAATTGAAAGCAAGAATCCAAACCCAAATAGTTTTCTCTGATACAGTAATTTCAATAAAAGAATTTCTGAGTCTTTAATTTAGATCTAAAAAACCTGTAGCTAGACAGGGCGTAGAAAATGGAGAAAATTTACTGAACTAATCTTTTAGGTCAGTCTAGCTGAAAACTAAAATTATTTCCTCATTTACCTCCTTGCTTTAGAGATCAAGATTGTGTTTCTGGCTTGCTGATACAATTATTTGCTTGTGTGCTTGCCAGGCAGTGTGGTACGTATCCATCTTCACTACATGCTACATGCCAGCAATTGCTCTGCTTGTGCTAGGCAGCTGGAAAGCAATCTGTTAAAGTCCACAGCATGACGCAAACCCATTCTCCTTTCCTCCTAACACCTTTCTCTTTGAGAGCTGTCTTAAAGAGCAATCTCTCTCCATCAGCACATCTCCTTACTAGGGCCTGGCCAATAGAACTTACAGTCTACACACAAGTTTTTAAATGACTTTTTCTTGGCTTAGAAAGTTTTTTTATGGGTTGGCAGAATAGCGCACAGATGAAAAACTACTTGGTTCTACCTCAGCTAGCTATATATTCTCTTATAATTTGGATTACCATTACCCAGCTACTTCTCCAGGCAAGCTGAAGAGCTGGCCAATTCATCAGTCTGCTAACATAACCCTCATTTAAATCCTCATGCACAGCAGAAAGTATTTAATATTGCAATCCATCACATATCTCCCTTGCTGGTGTCAGTACACAACGAGTCTTTTGATTTTTTCCTTTTTGTGGTCTACATTTAAAGTTACATTAGAAGAATGCACACACTTCGTAGACTTGGTTTCAAAAATGCCTGCCTTGCAAATTACTCAAACTTCTGAACTAGGCTCTCTGATATTGTCTAATCCCTATTGCAGGATAGAAGAGTTTCCATCAGCATCTGGTAACATGTTCCTTCAGCACTCATCCATCATATCGGAAGTCCTGCTGTCCTAATAAAGTGTCTCTGACTTTTTGCAAACTATTTAATTTGTAAAAAAGAAAGATCATTTTGTTATGCACACCACTGAATGTCAGTGGTGGGACAGAATTGCCAGGGCGCTGAAAGGGACTCAGGAACCTGGGCTGAGCTGCTGGCTCAGCCATGAAATTGTTGTGCAACTTCTGGCTGTTCCCTTCCCCACTCCATGCCTTTGTTTCACTGAATTGGAAGACAATGCTAATGCTGATTTCTATTGAGCCTTTCAAAATACGCAGATTAAAACTGCTTTACGGACCAATGTAATTAAAGAAAGGTAAGATTCTATGCTATTCATTACATCTAAAAGACCTAATGCATAAATGTATAGTAATTTGTTTAAATTTCCAAAAATATATACAAAGTTATTTGTAAACCTCATCCAGCTTTTCCCTTTAGCCTTTTTTTATTTTAGGATAAGGAAACCAAGAAAGAGATTCATTCATTCATCACCTAAGTTTTCCTTTGGCCTACTCCCAGGTGATTAATTTTAAATTAGTAATAGAAATTAAGAAAGGAATGTAGAGCAGAGCTGAAGCCAGTACGAGTTTTTCACTTGTGATTCCAGAATGCAGAGTTTAAAATGGAAGCAAGTCGGTTGAGAATGGTGTAGAACTGCAGAATAGCTCTGTAAATAATACTGCAACAGAGCAGTTTTCTCACCAACAGCAGCAGCAAAGTTTAGCAAATGTACATTTCAGTGCAGTCACTGGGAACACTTCTGCACAAGATTTCTGTGCTGGAATTGCAAAACCCATCATAAACATCAAATAAAGCAAAAATAATGAGTTTCTCAAATTGCAAGTACATGTTGATTATAAAACTGACACTGAAAAGCCAGGAAATACTCTCCAGAAAAAAAGGGTAGCAGAACTTTGATTTGCACTAAACTTATTAGCTTGTAATGATCAGAAAGTTCCTCTTACTCAGACAAAACATACGCAAAGGTTCTAGCATCTAAAAAAACCAAAATCAAAAACCAAAACAAAAAAAGAGGATGACTTACAGCATGTGAAAGAACTGTCTTCTAGTCACAAACTTCTTTTTTATCTTACTATGCTTTAATTCCTATACTTTATTCTACACTTTTTTTCTCCCAGAGTTACACTTTCATGTCCTAAACTAGATTCAGAATGTTGAGGCTTATAGGATTGTGCTTTAGGCCTACTCTGTAATTTAACATAATTTGTTATAACTGTTGGAATTTTTAAAAAGGTTTTAAGGGATATTTTTTAGAATAAAATACAGCTGCAAAGACTTCTTGCTGACAGAGGGCCCAAAGGAGTTCAGATTTGTCTTTATATTCAGCTGCTGAGTGATGGCAGTTTGTCTATACAATACATTAAATTTTATATCAACTTTCCTTTCTCTGATTCCTATCATTTTTATCTATGATATCCCCTAGTATTCAGCACAACTGAGATATAATTTCAGAATCACTGTTCGGTATCTTGTCTGTAGATTTGCTAACATGTAGAATATGCGTCAAAACCCAAAATGTAACGAGGAACTTAAACGGAGAATGGAAGGGGTGGCTTCCTCTGTTACCACTGTAAGTGGTAGACTTTGTTTTTCTCTTTGTCTGGAACATTACAGCAACATTTATCTTTCTCTCACTCTATTTATTTCTGTTTATTTAATTTAATTTTCTTTGTTCAAAAGAAGCACTTCTTTCCTCTCATCTTCGTTGTTTCATCTTTGCCTATAAAGATGGTCAGGATTCAAGTAAAACACAAAATGTTGCTTAAGATGGGTTCTGAATTCCCTTGTGTGCAGTGGAATACCTTTAGGGTCTGGACAGTCTGTCTTTGGTGAGACCTGGGACACAGCAATGGAAAGTAAGTGGAGGGGAAATCTTTTCGTTAGGGTAAGTGAAGATAGAAAGCACTAATCTACTAATCTTTCCCTCCTTTTGTGCAAGGGGAGAACAAAAGGCAAGAGCTGAGCAAGGTTAGCATCAACACGGTAATGGTTTGGAGTTGATACTTTTTGGCACCATATGGGAATACCTGGAGTTCATCTTGCCAGGCCAAGACATTTCTGAAAAAGGCTGACGGACAATAAGCTAAACTTCCCTCAACAACTGTGGCCAAAGTGTGTATACCCAAATAAAACCTCACCAGGGCACTAGAAAAAGAGCTGGAAGAGCTGAAAGACAATAAAGTTGGAAGAAAATCAGTAGCAGGAAGAGCAGCATAATCAAAAGAGGTGAATAGGCCAGTATTTAGCCAGGAATTGCTGAAAACCTCCAAACTGGGCCTGGAGGAACAGAACAGAGAATCATGTCTCCGCTCTGCAGCCACGAACTGGACAGTGAATAATTTCAACATTCAACAACCAAAGTTCATTAGAAGTACATTTCAGAATTAGAGCCCTAACATAATAAAATAATAGTGCACTAACAAATACTTCTTAAATTATGTGTAGGATCAACACTAGCTTAAGTTTTGGTCAGTATCAAATACAGGAAAAATAGGTGAGTGAATATGATAATTCTTCTTTCAGCAAGATAAATTTTAGCCTGTGCCTTGCTAGGTAACAAAACCACAGAGCTTCATTATTCCTGATCCATATGATAAATTGCAATAGGTAAATATTTCCTGAATATTATATTAGATTTATGTTTCATTTGTAATAAATGATACTGAAGAAAAAGGAGCCAACTCTAACAACTCTCAAGTGCATATTGAATCAGTGGTCATTTCTCCCTGAAAAGAATTAGAATTTCAACAAGAATTTTTAATTGAACCCTCTGGATTTTAGCTTATGATTTAATCTACCAAGTTGCTAAGGCAACCAACGATTATAGCTGCTGGGCAAAATTCACAGAATTGTTAATCGATCTTAATCTGGATACACTGCATCAGTAGTTCTTTCACAGGGGAAACAGACAATGCTAAGAAAAAAAAGGAGGGGGGGAATTAATCCTTAAATTACAACATAAAATGACACTAGAATTGCAAATACGCTTTTCATAATAAATATCTATATTAGAAATACCATCTTTTAAAACCTGTAGTTCACAGAGAGAAATCCTTCACCGAGGTTTGTACATCCCCCAGCAGTGTGTGTCTCAGAGACATCTAATCAATGAGCTTTTTAATGTGCTTGACTCTCCCTTTGCTCTGAGAGAGGGAGAATGGATTCACCCTGATCGAAGGTTGCAGTCATTATTCTAATATGATTGTGTCAGAGGATAACCTTTTGTACGGTGCTATTTTCAAATCTGTGTACTATTTGCATGGCCCTCTATATGAAGTGCAATGGCCAGCCAAGGGGTGGTCAAGAAGTTACACAACCCTGTTCTTTACCCTGTTTTAACCATGAGCATTAGCCAATCATGTAAGATCTCTCTGCCTGTTCCGGTTGCCCATTTCACCATTAGAAGGGTGTAATTAGACTTAGTTGCTACACGGGGATGTTATGAGATCAAGTAAGTTTTGCATTTTTAAAATATTCTTAGCATCAAGTATTAGAGTTAGCTGATATATAGCATATTCAATTTAATGACCACCAATAGTTAGCCAGAAAGTGTGTTTTCTGTCTTATGCTTTCATTAAGTCTCCATAAATTTAGGCATCCAGATTTAGCTAACTTAGCAGTTATTAGCGTGCTTTCACTCTGGTTTAATCTAATTCACTTTTAAAGAGAGCAGCTAAACTCTTCTGAACATCCCAAGCTATAGTCTTATTCCTGATGTATTTTTGAAAAAGACTTAGCTATGGTGCACAGTATAGGGCAGTATTTTGCAAAACAAATCAATGCAGTAATTCAATATATTAATTTATTATTTCTTGAACTTATATTTCTTATTTGGTGAATGTTCCTCCCATTCTTTTGCTGTTGTAATCTAAAGGATCCCTTGCCCACTTTGCTTTCCTCAAAAAATTTAACTTAGAATGCCAAAGAGACTAATACCTATGAACAAGTTAACACAAAATAACATCAAAGGTGAATGAGTCAAAGGACCAGTATAAGTTTCAAATAAATGCCTGTGCAAGACCATCAGGTCTCCACTAGTTGAACAAGAAGGTTGCAGATACACCACTGAGGAAGAACTTCGGTAGCTGATACAGAAAACAAGTTATATGGTCTTTCACCACATCCTGGAATTTATGAAACGTTTTGGTGTAAACTAACATTTCACAACATTCAGAGATATGACAGATCATTAACCATTTTGATAATTAATAATCAATGAGTTTATGGAAATAAGGATGTGGTCCTCCCCTGTACCTGAAACCATATCTCTATTACTGCAAAGGCATATGTGAGTGTAACTCACTGATGAACTGTGAGTAGCCTTCATGGTAATACTGCATGAAGGACTAAATAATGTCCCAGAAGAAAGGAAAAGAGAATTATGAAGATGTGTTTCAGTTGGAATTGTACAACTAACTTACTTTTTGCTTTCCACTATTTAAGAGGTTGGTCCAAAAGATACACTTTTGAAATCAAAACTATATTAGAAAAAGGTTTTTGAAGGAAAGACTAAAGAAGGACAGAACTAAAACTGGTAGCACTCAATTGTTGCAAGACAACTCTTTCATTTATTCTTCGTCATATCTTACTTTATCTTCACAACAATTTATTCATCATGTCCCCAGTGTTTATTATAAATTCCTCCTTTGTTCCAGTCCTAGTCTCTTTTCATTTTACCTACTGTTTTTTCAGTTTCTTAAAAGACTTCTATCTCTCTCTGCACCTCGTGTTACCCATTACCTTCCTTTCTACCTTACAGTAGTTACTGCGTTAAACTGTATTTTCTAAATATCTGTCTGAAGAAACTTGCTTAGCTTTTTTAGCTAAAGGAAACTCAAATGGCACTGTAATGAGGAGAAAACTCTGGATTATTTTAAAAGACTGAAGTTAAGAAACATATATAGGCCTTTTTTTTTTAAAAATAAGATTTTTAGGCTTTACAAACATATTATATAATACATATACATATACATTCACACATATAAAAATATGACTGTCAACTGCTTTTCAGTGTTCCTGAGGAAGTTAAATAAGATATAGAGGTTTAAACAAATGAAGGGATTTCTGCCTGAAAGATGGAAATCAAATTGTGCTTTCAGTTGAAAATTATGATACATTAGAAATTCTTAATAAGTTATATGCAATGTCATCTACATAATGCAGGATGCTACTTGAGCAGAATGCTTAAGACATCACAACTGAGACAGCAGAAGGTGCTTCATCCCTTTTCCAAATCATTCATATCAAATAGATCTTAAAAAGGACGCTTAATTGCAATCCTTTAAACCTTTTTCCCTCTATCTATACAAAATGAAAGGTAGCTAAACAAAACATACTACACATACAGTTCAGTCTCTTGTGCCATAAATGATTTTTTCCTTTAAAATATGTCAGTAAAATGCCCATTGAAACTCTATTATACATCGGGTGCCTAATTAAAAAGGCACATTGTTTATACAATTTTGACAATATTCCAAGTAATGGACAATAACAAGGTATTTAGGCTGAACTCCTCATTGACTTCAATCAGGCCTGCTGCCAAAAGATAGATATGTCCAGTAACAGTTATGCGTGCACACAGTCACAACGAAGTATAGCATTAAAAACTTGGATCTGATGCTTTTATCACTTGTTATTTGACCATCTTTTTTCCCCAGTCCAAAAAAACTTCCTCACTCTTGAGAAGAGGTATATTTTCCCTGACTGATTCTCAATTTTTTTCCTTACTGTGTTTAATTCAAAATGTCATGACAAAGCAGGCATGTACAATTATTATCATATACAGGGAATTTACTTTTTTTTTTTTTTTTTTTAAACAAGAAATTATTTCAAAAGGTAAATTCTGTTAAAAGTGACTCAGGCAAATAGTTTATGAATGACATTTTAGAAGGTACTTGTCAGAGCATAATCTCTACATCCTCTGTAATTAATTACAAGGTATGTTATAAGTGTAAAAAGAAAAAGTTTTTCATTTCCTTTGACTCTAAATGTAAGTTTTAATTTATATAGTACTGTAAGTAGAACCAAATATTATTCACAGACTACTGGGTCTTAGAAAGCCTTTCTGAGCTAATTTACATCCTGTCTTTTCTCATTTGCTGAGGAGTGGGTAGGGGAAGAAATGGAAGGACTGTAACCAAAGATTGCGGCATAGCAGAGGAGCACAGAACTATGAATTGGTAATTCCAAGATTTGGATTCAAGTTCCAGTGGAATACACCATATGTGATATCCATTAGGGACTTTTTAACAGCCTTTGCACTGCCTGAATGCGTACCCTGACCTCAGAGCTGGCTGTCAGCACACCAGATACCTCAGCTGGAGAACATAAAGACTGAAAAACTGAGCCATAACAGTTTAAAACTGTATATATTCAAGAGCATTCCCAAATGCAGTAGTTAATTATATTGCCCTATTAGGTATGTGGATATCGAAGGCAAGAGACTTGTTCCACTTGCACTGGACTTACGGAAAGCCAGAAATGGTACTTCTCACCTCTCCCTTCCAAGCCATATTCTCCTTATCCTTTGGACCATGGTGCTGGAAGGACACATGATGACTTACCCTTAAGAAGCCACACAGACGTGCGACATTAAACAGCTGAACATTTCCAAACCAGGGTTTAAACCCGAGTGACAAGATGACAACTGAGTCTCTTATAGGTTTTTTGGGGGGTGGGTATCTCATGAACATTTGGCAAATAACCCAACATATCCTGCCAAGAGCAGAATGGGAATGCAGGATTTATGTGGCAAAACTGTGTATGTTGCCAAAGTCAGCCATGGATGGTTCATTGCATTCGCTGAAAGAGTTTACTATTCTAGAATTCACAGTACTCAGTGTGGAAACTGTCTGTAGCTAAGGCATGAAGGTAACTTGTATTCTATCTTCATAAATCAAAATAAAGATTCAAAACTAAAAGGTTTCCTGCATGTGTTCTCAGAAAGTCCCTACATATTTTGTCACATATTCCCTGTAAATCTGTGCAAATAATGGATTATTCATTCAATAACTGAACAAAGATAAAAATCAGGTCAGGCAGATGTGAAATATTCCATTCAGTCCAATACAAAAGTTTTTATCTGGAAGGGTGAACATTATTTATTTTGCTATGCTTATTTTTGAATATTTTGTTCCATTTTGGAATGCCAGTTTAAAAAGAGAAGTCCAAAATTATTTTGCAGCTTTGAAACAAAATGTTTTGACTTTTCCAAAACAAACCTTACATCAAAAATGTCAATACAAACCACTCTTATTTCTGATTTTTTTCTTCTCCTTTATTCAGCTGAAATTATTTGTTGACTTTGCCTTGAAAGTTTTAAGGTAAGACTGAAATACTTTTGTGGCAAATTTACTATTAAAAGTGTCACCATCTGTACTCACGGTAAGCACGCCATGTAGTTAGATTCTTAGATTTAAGCTATAATTTCTGACAATAAATATGTATATGTGGATTTTTTTGGTGCTGAAAAGTATAGTTTTGTCACAGCCATGTCACTTAAAACCAAGAAAAAGGAATCAGTTGTTTCCCATATTTAAACATGATGCAACTCCCTAAGTATTTCAGAAGGATCACAAAATGTTTATTAATTTCAGCAGACTGCTTCTAGAACAGGCAGTGTCAAATCGTACAGCAAAACCCATGAGAAGGCATCACCATCTTGTAGCGTCAGCTTTTTCTGTTTGGTTGACTTTCTTAAGACTAATAAACTAGTAGGAAAAACCTTACAATTTTATTTGAAATGTAGCAGTAACTCTGGAGCAAGTGAAGTTGTCCATTAGCTTGGTGACCCCTAAGGAGACATCAGAAAATCACTCCTTCCCTTTATTTGAGGCTTTGGAGTCTATACACCAAAAAATACCTCTTTTTTTCCATTGCAATCTGCCATTCTCCTTTTCTTCTTTTTCTAACTTCTTATGGCATGAGAACTTTTTCAGTATTTCAATTCTTGATTTTTGCCATTAATTTCTAAATATTTTACTTAGTGAATTCAGTCAATACTGTACTGAAACATTTGTCCACAAAGCTATAAGCCATCTCTAAAACATTCCATTAATTAAGTATGTATGAGTAATTTATATTTCCCTTTCCATTGTAGACATGCATATTTTTCAAAATTACATTTTATCATCTGCCTATTTTTCCAGATCTGTTTAATTTATCTGAAATGCCTTACAGCTTTGTCTTGTTTTTACTATCCAGAATAATTGTGTGCCATCTGGAAATCTGTGCTAGCTATTTCCCTCATAAATAATTACAATATTTGTATTTCTATAGCCCATTCTCAGACAGATTTCAAAATGTGTATAGACTTTCCCTGGTCCAGGTTGTCTTAGAATCACCTTAGCTTCCCTTTTGCCACACTGCAAATAGTCCATTCATTTCTCTCAATTGTTTTGATTACATAGATTCTAATCTTCCCTAGTATTTTATTTTCAGAAATATTTTCTTTCCTTAGCACCTTACAGCGATGGGACATTGTCAAAGTTATTTCGTAAGCACAAATAAATGACTTCAGCCTCTTTTCCACTTATTACTAATATGCTGACACTATCAGAGATTCCATTAAGTGAAAAGAAACCCATAATTCCTTTATAGAAACTATTCCTTTTTGTTCTAATTCTATTACATTTATCTCATTAAAAGAATCTGGCACACATTTTCTGATGTGTAATTCCCACAATCATCCCTAGTCTTTCTTAAAAGACAGATAAACATTTGCTGCCATCCAGTTCTCTGAATGGAACAGCTGTGATAGTGCATATTTTTATTAACTACCCATCAGCCGTCTTATTCTACATAATTAATACTACCTGTAAGACAGAAAGATTTTTGTCTACTTTTTTTTTTTCCTTTTGCAAATATAAAATACCACCAACTCTTAAAAATCCAGAGTTAAATTGCCACAACTGCAAATTTACCTGTGTCTCTGGAAAACATTTGCCTCTAGGACCTGGTGCACATCCACAGTCCTGGGAGCTCTGACACTGGTAGATTCTTACTCTGTGACCTCAACACTTCAGAAAAATAGATGAGACTGAATGAAATACAGCACGAATACCCTGGGTCAAGGTGGTCTGGCGCTGCACCTACACTAGTTAGTCCTTTAGCAATGTTAGCAATGCAAAACACCATTGTGCAATGCCTCCAGCACTTTCCCCACCTTTATTTGTGGTGTAGTATTTGTGACAACTGTGAAGTGTGAGCTTCAACATAGATACAGGGAATAGAAAGGCTGAGCTGGAGGTGGGGGTGGGTTTAAAAACATGAAGAATATTATTTCTTGTCTTCTCTATCTTTTTAATTTTTCCTCAAATGCCTATTCTTGCCCCAGACTCAGCCACAAGACATCACTGCCTGGGTAGCCTACACCACCATGTCACTCAGCAAGTGAACCTTCTCCTTTCCACAGTCAGAGAGATGTCAGACAGAATTACAGTACACCATGTACCTTCCACCAGTGGTCCCAGAAGGCAGACAGTGTCAGAACACTAAACCCATTACTAAACAGTAACTATAATGCTCTAATAAATAATATTATGGAGAATTTGGATTAGACCACCTACCTGTCATAGGTCTTTGATGTCACACCTAGTAGGTATGAGGTTGTGAGAAGAGTGATGGAGTGTCCCTGTGAAGAAAGGGTCCCCACAAGGATGTGCCTTATACTGTGTCTCAAGTATCTTAACGAAGCATTCACTATACCATAATTAAGAAAACTCATTTATACTAACCATTATGATGAAAAGTATGTTGAAATACCCATCTAATTGAAAGTATAGTAACACTCATCAACTCAGTTCAATACTTGTGGAGAATTAAATCAAGGACATTAATTAATTAACACATTAAGTAAGTGGTGGTATGTTAGTTAGGGGGTTAATTTCTACAATGGGTAATCATGGCAGATTCTTACTGTTTAGGTCTTTTTAGTTAAAAAGGGACTGTATATTCTCAGAACCATTTTCAATTAACACCGAGGGTTTTTTTTTTCAAAATGTGCATATTTGTCATGTGTTTCTCACTCAGTGAGATGCATCATCTCAGTGCTAATGGGAAAAAGCCAATAACTGTAATAAGATAGCACTGGTCTTTAATTCAGCCTTGAGATATGAACATCTCTAGCTAAAAGAAATGACAAAGGAATTATACAATAGTTAAAAAGTAGATATATTTTGATTATAGTGCATAGATTAGTAGATAAAGTTTGAATACACATAGGGATTCCTATTAATTTCTGCTCACTTCTATTGATTTTAGCCTGGTCAACTCCACAGTATCACATTAAAGCTTTTCCTTGTCTGTATAGTGCTTAGGACAATGGAACCCTGCTCTACAATGATAGCCCCTGGGTGAGACTATAACCTAAATTATCATCATTGTCATTCAGATTGAATTAAGAGGCTTGGAAAGAATATGCATCTAGGGAGGAATCTCCAGACCAGTCTTGCTTAGATCATTACCGATAGCTATAATGAGAAGGGCAGTGGAATATTTGCTTTGATGTATTCAGGGGCCTGGAAGGACTGCACTAATAACCTGGTCAATAATCTTGATGTAGCAAAGATAAGACGATCTGAGCTGTGCTGCAGGAGGGTGACTGCAAGAAAGGATGAGTTTCATCCTCTCCCACACCTCTCATTTTATTATCAGATGAGCTTCTCAAAAAGAATTTAAAAGAGTTTGTGGCTTACAGTCCTTTGAAAATCAAAGGGAGCTATATTCTTGCTTAAATTAGGCTGAAACCTACTTTTCCCAAAAGCCTGAATATAAAAGAATCTGGCTTTTCAAGATTATATATAAACACAACCGTCATCCCCAGGTTTAGCAGTGTTTGGGAAAATTTTGTACTTATCCACCCACACATGATCTTACTGAAGTCTGCAGTGACTTCACCCACAGACGGACGTGAACCCCCCGTGTCTGTATCTAGAATGGTGGAGCAATACTAACAATCCCCAAATTTCAGTCAGGCAAGTCCAGCAAAAAATCGTTTAGAGGCTTCTATTTTTGTTAAGATTTCTTCCTCTTTAGTCCCCAGTGGCAATGCAATGAGCAGCTACTATATGGGCTCAGCCTCCTTTGAATATTAAATTACTGAAGTTCAGATGAATTTAATTAGTATCTCACCTACTTACCAATTTCCAATGATGCCTCTGCTACAATTATGGCACTACATTGCAAGCAATTTCAGCTTAATTGAATAACTTGAGTAAAACCTGAGTTCCAATTGCCAGAATTATCTGTAGTAAGAAAGTTATAATGGAGTTAAAAAACAGAAAAAGTAAGATGATCTCTGTGCATGCTGTGATACCAGATTTATGGCAGATACTTGCTTTTATTCACCCCTAATATCACCCTACTGTCAAAAGAAATATAGTTAAATAACACTGCAGATATACCAACGGTCTGGGTGTGAGCAGTTAAGAATTACAAAGTCAAATCAGGCTATCAAGTCGCAAAATGTAGGCTCTGAAGTATTTTCAAATATCCCCCTCACTGTTTTAACATTTAGTGCCTCTTTCCCTCTGGCTGCATGTACCTATGTGCACTTCAGCCACTTACTGCCAACCTCCATTCTCATGGTTCCTCACTCTCAATTATTTGTAAAATACATTTTCCTGCAAAAAACTTGTACTGTAAACTCCCAATAGCACAGGGCCGGTCTTGCCCGTCTCCTGCCTCTTCCCTTCCAGTGCAGGATAAATTTCACATTCTTAAAATGCAAGCAAGAAAATGAAAAAAGCTTTCAGAGACACTGAGAGTGACAGAGACAAAAAGACAAAGCCTGGGTTGCATTTTCCTCACGCTGTTTCTCTACCCCACTGCATTTCATGTAGATCCCAAGCGGCTCAGATCCCCCGTGGTTGGAGATAATGACCTGGCACCGGGACTCAGCTGCTGAGTCATTCCACCTCAGCAAGAAAGTATGAGAAGAAAAGGTGTGGTGATAAAATCAACATAAGGAAACTTATGGAAAGCCATAGATGTACGTTTCCGACAGCTCTGTAGTCCCGTTGAGTATGCAGAGTTTCTAAGTCATTCTGGTCTGAAAGATAAATCTGTGCTGGGAAACATATCTATCCTGCTTCTCGGCAGTTACACTGTAAAAAGAGCTTGACTGTGAGGTCTCCAAATGAGGAAGATACGGCCCCTAAGCACAGACATGCACAGTCCTCCAAAGGCATAAATATGGAAATTCCCAGTATGCGAAGTGCTGAAGGAGAATAGGGGAAACAAATTAAATTTTCCAAGGGAATCCCAACACTTCATGTTTTTAATAGCAACAATAGGCTGACATGCTGATGCTCTACCACTTTGCTTAGCACTTATTGTTTACTGTTCAGAAATATAAAAACTGATGTGATACTCTGCCTGGTTGATTCTTGCCTTTCTCTAGACCTGCAGCAATATTTTTTTATTAGTCTTTGAGGTACAAGTGTTTAGTATTCCTTGTGGCCCGGTTTACACTCCAATACAGAGATAGGATTAAAATTCACTCATCCCAGTATCTTTAGGAGAGCGTAGGTGAATAGCACTTTCAGAAATGGAAACCTGTCTTGGGTATTTTAACTGAGATTGTTTGAGCCACTTTTTCAGACATTCTCTGACATTAAAGCCATTAGGAAATATAAGCAAAGAAGAAACACTCTTGTCTGCACTTTACTGTACTCATTCCCACTTGTCCTAAGTAAATATCCATCTCCAGGACACTGAAAAAATAATGCCTTTTCAAAACAGAAGAAAAATTATGAACATAATAATGAGGAAAATAACCCAGTTTCAGTTGAAATCTCTAATTCAGTTCAGATCTGCTCAGTTTGCAGATTTGTTGCAAAATAGTGAAGGAAACCAACTGCCTAATGACTGCTAAAGAGGAAACAGCAGCAATTTGAATGTGAAATCAGATGCAAGTGTGGTCTTCAGAAGTTGGTTGATGGCATTAACACTCCTAGAGTGTTGTTAACTTTGAACTATTTTGGCCATTCCCAGTGATTAATATACGCCTTTCTACTCATATGCTATTGACTATAACTGAAAATTCTCTTTCTCTGTTTGGCATTTGCTCATCTACTTGATCAAAGACACAATTTGTGACACTGACTTCAAAGTAGAAATTTATTTGTTGGAAACACCATTTCTTTTTTCAACCTTTCCAATGTCATGATATCAATTATAATAATTTTATTAAGTTGATTATCATGTTTAATGAATTTTTTATTTGGAAGAACAAACTTCAAGCACTAAGAGCTAATTAAATCCAATGCAGCAATCCAGGCTGATGTTTATTATAACTGTAGTGGAAGGGAGGCTTTGAAAAATATCAACTGTGTACATTTTCTCTGAGAATGCAATCCCTTTCTGCATAACACACTTTAACCTGAAAAGCTAACTTGTAGCTCTTATGTCTGTAAAATATGTGTTCTGTTCACAATTGGAAGCTAACACATGCAGTTTGGTGTGCTTGAGTCTGTTAGTTGAAAAAATCAATTTTATCTGCTGCAGCTCAGAGTTTCTATAAGTCTTAATAGAATAAAAGGTGCCCAGAACACTGCCATTTCAGCGGGGAACGGTGATCCACTGTACTTGATAACATTCAAGTGTGTTTCATATTGCTTTTGCTTGAGGGAAAGAAAACCCACCTTCCAGCAGTAAGAGAAATCAACATAAACTATTCATAAAGATCACATACGACAAAGGGTAGACGGGAAGAACCATGTCACCTATTCTTTCAAAGCAGCCAAAAAGCAAAATGATCAATAAGAGCGCAGTTGTCTTGAACAAGAAGGGCATCATTTGTTACATGTTAACAGCTGCCTGGTACAAACTTGTACTTTATGGGGCGTTCACAGTATAAAGAAGATCCATGTGTAGGTATGGATATAACAGAAAGGTAAGGAAGAAATACCTAAAAGAAAAATACAGGAATGGACCCCGAAGGCAATTCAGAATTTAAGTAACAAGACAAAGGTACACTGATTAACTACGAAAAAGAAAGACAATAGCACGGGAATAGAAAAGAGAGAAAAAATAAAAATCAAGTTGGTAAACAGTGCAGATCTCAAAAAGTCACCTGAGTCATCAAGAATGATGACTATTTTTTGACATTTCCCCCAATTGCATCAGCTTCAGTAGCAATATTGTCTTTAAAAGATTATTAGAAAGCAAGTAGCATGATCTGCTGAAATAGATATGTTAATGGCAAAAAGCATTTTCCATTTAAAAGTCTTTCTGAGAAGAGTCAATTAGCTGTTGATACCAAAATGTTACACACATAATAGTGTCTAAAACTCTTATTTAGACTAGATTCTTGAAAAGAGTTGGAAAGTAATAGCCAGTTCAGAAAGATTTTTCTTTCTTTTAAATGCCAAAATTCTGCTGTTTTTTTCACAGTTCCACAGGCCACAAAACTACATTACAGTAAGACGAAATAAGAGCCACAGGAAACAGGATTTGAAAAAGGAAGCACATGGAAAGGAAATGTGTATTAGCTTAAGCACTTCTTGGTCAGGCTGCCAAGGTGTCTCTCCGTAAGGTCTGACTACACAGATTCTGTCCTCTTCACGCTGGAGCCTGCACCCATCCAGAGCTTCTGGAGCCACAGACTCCTGCTTTGCACTTTGTTTTACACCTGATACCGACAAAAGCCAGAACGTTTTTGACGTGTCACATCATTGGCTGTATAAATGCATGTATCTTCTACTGAGCGAGTGAATTACCGGGATATTCCGTAGTGAAAGGGTATTATGCCAGTTTAATGCCTCATTTAAAATGTAGAGTGCATTCCCAAGTGTCAGTGGTAGCTGAAGTCTGACAGAAGGGCATTTCAGCTACGGAGCTTAGGGAAACAACTGGTGTTAAACCTGTCTGACATCTCTGAGAAAAATCCCTCCTGTTACAGTCTGACTAATAACGCCAAGATGCTTTATTGCACTTTTCATCAGTAGGTCACAAAACACTTTAGAAAGGTGGCAAACATCATTACAGATACTTTCCAAATAGACTGATATTCTTGTACTCCTAGACTCGAAAAAAGGAACTGAGAGAACTTATAAATTTTTTGTCTGTAGCATCTAGTAGCGATTCCGTGGATTTATTGAATATATTGAATTTTTTTCAGCTGAAAACTCCCCACCCCCTCCTTTAAAATTGTATATCTCTCTGTTTATTTTCTATTCTATGAGTATTTCATATGGCCAGTACATCAAGGAAACAAACAGCTTGAATTACAGGGAAGCAAAGAGTAACTAGTACTATGCAAAACATTACAGAAAGACAAGGAGAAAAAAGGATTCCTGAAATCTCTCATTTTCTTGATTATAAGTGAGAGACATGGCCAGAAATATTGGCAACATAACAAACTTTTTTCAGAAAATAAGTTTCAAGAACAAGACTATCCTTAAGCAGAAATCTACTATCTGAAAAGAATGAAAGATAAACCAGCTAATTAATAGTAATGGGTAAAGCATCTAGTAGATCGAGAACAGAAAAATTCTCCTGAAACTGCAATTCAGATTAACATTTGAAAAGACCTTCAAAACCTAGGAGTCCCTTATAAAGTAAACAGTGTCCATAGCCTGAAAATATGTTCAAATTCCTTTGAAAATTCTTTTCTTCATTCTTCAGGCAAATCTAACAACGTATAATGGTCTGGTAGATACTGTCAGAATTTGCTTTGCTTCTGTCCATCAGAGGCCATCATTTATTTTGCAAAAAAATAAAGGATTGCAATGCCTGAAGGTTTACCTTAAGTTGCTGAGATTTCTCCAATTAAATCACCCACTGACAGAAGCAATTTTATTTGGTTTCTTTTTAATTCTGTCAGAAGCTAGAAAGATAACAAGATACTGTCTGCAAAAACATAAATCATGTGGAAAGCCATCAATCAGAAATCCAAGCCAAAAAAAAACCAAACAAGCACACAAAACAATGGACTTAGCTGTTGTAACAAAAAAACCACAAACTATTCTTCATTAGTAACTATTCTTCACTGTAACATTCAAATTTTGCACCGTCTTAGGACTTTCTTCAGAGGAAGAAAAATGCTGCAAAATGGAAGACATTCCTGCCCACGTGAAACTGGGATACAAAATATTCTTCAGAATACTAATTCATAAGCTGCTTATTTCTCCTTGAAATATAAAAAAATAAAATAAAATTTCAGAGCTACTTTTGCCGCTTCTCTAAAAGCAAGAACAAGCATAGGCACATTTGTGTGTTTCCCTTGTCTCTTTTTAATCCGATTGCATTTTTATATTAAAAAACATAGATCACAGATAACAGATCTATGATATATGCTTATCTGCTGTTACAGTAAGAGATAAGAGAAAAGCAGTACATGATTAAACATGTAACAAGTGTTGTATCTTAATGAAGCTACCTACTGAATATTCAGTGGAATTCACTAATGGATGCAGACTGCAGTATGGGGCTTTACCAATAACTGCATATTAAAAAGCAGAAGGGTGAAAAAAGACACAAAAGACCCCACCAAAAAAACCCCAAAACACAACAGCTAGGAAGCTACCAGGGTAGAGATCAAAAGTGTTATTGTAAGATCATTGCTACTGGGCTGAGCCACCCCGAGGCTAAAAAATGCTTCATGCAGATTAGCTGTACTTGTGAAATGCAGTCAGTGTAAGCAAAGAAAAGGATGCAAGATTAAATTTTAGGTGCCTTGCTAATATATCCATGCATACATTAATATGTCCTCTATATAACCCCAATTAATTTTGTAACTGCAAGGGAAAACTTCTGTTCCTGACACATAACAAAGCGTCAGCCTCTCACAATCCTCCACGGCTCTTCAGAGCCTCTGAAATGCAGCGTCTTTGCTGCGGAAGAACAGCCACTGCTATGGCACAGCCTCAACTCTTTGTCACACCTGAACCACAGAAATTAAAACAAATTCAGCCTTATCTTATTCTCTTCCCTATCTGAACTTCCCCTCTAACACAGGGTTCGTCCCCAGTAATAGGAGTTAAGAATGTTCAGCAGTTTGGGAAAAATAAATGGGGTTTCTTAGCATAGTTAGATGATCCCCCCAAAAGCATTAGGAACTATATTTATGCAAGAGCATCGGGGATGTTAATGCTGAAAGCTGCAGCAACCAGCTTTTCCTGTGTAAATCTGGTTCCCTGATAGCTAGAGGTATTTACAATTACATGAGCAGAGAACTTTACTGTAATTGTTCATTTAAAACAACTACACAGGCCTGTTGAGTGTATTTTCTAATGTTTTTTCCAGCTCTGTGTAGCAACTTGAGTTAATCTACAGCTCATGTGATCCACTGCCACATCATGAGAATCTTGGAGTTTGCTATTTTCACAGTATCTGTGACCAGCGATTTAGTATTTTTTACAGAATTCAATAGTAAAAAAAATAGTCCTAAAAGTTTTCAAAATGAAAAATTTAACTGTTGCATCTGGAAAAAAAAAATAGACTATTGTGATCTTACTTATGCAAATTGTCTTTAGAAATCAATTTTTACTGAAGTCAATGTTAATTCGTGAAATCAATAGCTCTTACCTAATCTACATTTTTAGTCACAAAAAAATTACCCTTTATGACAGTTTCCAGGAAGCTCAGGCTAAGGCATTTTTCATAGAATAGTTAATCATCCAGCCTCATCCTCAGAGCCTCTTTCCCCATCTTTGTTAATTTGTCAGAGAAGCACGGCAGCCACTGTAGTGAGGGCTGACTCACACTTGGACAAGGAAGACTTTGGAGATGACAAAAAAGCCGTTTCATTAAAGACAGCAAAGACGGCGTGCTAGATTCCAGGGGCCTTCCCAGGAATGATCTTCCTGCAGCCAGGTGGATTTAGAAGTTTCTTCTTCTAAAAAGAAGAATGATAGTGCAAAGGGCACTTTACACACTCACCAGAAGATGGAAGTTGGGAAAGGGAGAGGTCTGGTTTGGAGCATAAACAAAACATCTTTTCCCCCCTAGATATAGAGAATCTCAAATAATGGGTAAGAAAGGGGCTTTTGCCCTCATCGAAGAAAAAAGAACTAATGGAATCAGTGTGCCATGGTGATGGGAGAAGCAAATCTCCTCCTTCTGAAAAGCAATTTGCATAAATGTCAATTCACATATAACCCAAACTTTGGAGACTGCTAAGCAAATGAATTGCCCATTTCCTTCATGCGGAGATGATTTTTCCCTCTCTCCACCGGAAAATCATTCCATCAGTCCTGACTTTCTGTGAGTTGTCAGCAGCCCTTGTGAGCTGCAGGACAGCACCCTGCAACAGAGGAAAAAAAAAAAAAAAAGAAAAAAAAAAAAGAAAAAAAGGGGAATATTCAGAGAGGTTCCCTCCTTTCCACAAAGTGAGGCCATCAAAGAGGAGGCAACTGAGAAGGTTTCTGAACTTCCTTGCTTAAAAATATCCTAGGCTAAGATAATAACAGTAATTTCCCTGGCTACTTGTTTTTGCAAAACTGCCATTGATGCTTACACTCAAACCTTGCATTAAATTCAGAAATGGAGACAGTAGTTGGAATAGCCTGACATTTAAAGTGTTCAGGCAACCAAGGAGATGCAAGATCCTGACATGGATTTTTACTTTTAAGCTTAGCTAAAGAAAGTGGAACGTAACAAAATTAAATCTAACATCACAATAATACTAATATGGTTCATTTAAAAGCCAGAGTTATCATTCATTTAACGAACACTGATTAGCTCTATTCCTAGAGGGAAGGAAAAGAGAGGAGCGTTTAATTTAGAGGGAGAACTTGCATGTCTGAATTTCAGGTATGGTTGTGTTTTATTCAGATTTCCCAACACACCAGGGATCCAGAAAGCACCTAATTTCTAAGGCATTTTTACTGAATTAGCACTTTCTAAATTGTATAAAAAAAACCCCTCCATAGTGTGTCACTGAAGCGTTATAGCGGCAGATCAAAGGATTCTGAGCTTACTGCACCATCTAGTGCCAAAAGAGGGAAAGTACAAGAAAATTATTTTAAATTATGTTTTCATTAAACTACATACTTTAGCAGACTAATAAAACACAATTTCATCGCCTCCACAAGTTGCAGAGAACATTTATCTTCTTAATATATGGCAACCCCCTCGTTCACAGAACTTCTCGAGTGTTAGTGTGTTAATACAGCCACGTAACCAAAAACTTCCTTGACAACTTCAGTGTTCGACATTCAAAGTTGCTGAAGCTGTTTTAAATTTTATCTTCTCCACACTAATAATTAGATCAACCTTTAGCAGATGCTTTCAACTTTCTAAAATCAAGCATTTTCTAGAACTGAGTTGGGTGTACAGAAAATGCTACAGGAAGAAAAGTAGTAGAAAAGTAGAAAAGCAAAGTTCATGCAAGAAATCTGAAATTACAGAAGTAAAAATCACCATGAAAAGAGGGTCTAGTTTTAAGCTTAACTGTTCTTGCTCATTATTATCATCTGAAAGGAAGTGATCTGGCTAGTGCACACAAGATTTTAGGTACTTGAACGATAAGAAGATATGTCACTATCAAAAAAACTATTCACATTCCTAAACAGTATTTATCATAATCAGTATCTGAGTGTCTCAAAGAGATATTTGGAATGGCTGAGGACCAGGTTCTGATTATTCAGCACACAAAACTAGTGCAAGGTCGTCAAAGAAAATTCTCTTTACAAAAAACTTCTGAAGTAACCAATAATGACAAGCTCCACTAGGCTATTTCTGGACTAGATCAAACCACATAATCTGGAATATGAAATTACAGCCAAATTCTTTAACAATTTGTACGCAGCAACTTGATATCGAATTTAAGATGCAGCTGTTCTGTGCAACACGGTACCTTGTCAGGCAGTTTGAATCACACAGGTCTTCAAAAAGACAAGCTGAACTGGAGGGTTGGAAAGTCTTTCAAGAATCCCTGGATTGTTTTACTTAGAGATGTACACAGGGGATAGACAAGCCCATGGTTTCTCTGCCTGGATGTCAACTTGTGACTGTAATGATGTGTGTCTGTGCTCAAGCCATCAGGCTGGCTTATGGATGCACGAGATGTCCACTGGAATCTGGGGAGCACAGGCAGAATGTCAATAGCAAGCAGTCTACCTGTACAGGCAAGGTATGACACCTATGGCTTCCAGAGACGGCTGTGGGTACTGGTCAGTTGTGGGGGCTGGAATCAGCCACCCTGAAGGGTAGTTTTCTGGTTGCATGGTCTGTACAGATTTCTTTCCAAACGAACACAAATGTATGGAAACAAGCAACTCTTCCCTCTGCCAAACTCAAGTCACTTAAGAAAAGTGATGTGATTAAGATGGATATGTGGCTTGGCCTTGGGACACCACTTTGGTTCCAAAGCATCTTAACTAGATTATTTTTATGCTCAAACATTTTTCTTTTATGACACTATTTCAAACATAAAAATATGGGCCAAATCATCCTGTCAACAGGGCACTTCGCAGCCACTAAACACAAAAGGCTGCCTCAAAAATGCATTGAGAGCTGTACCCTGGTGCAACAGACCCCACAGTGAAATTTAGGCAGCGAAATGCAGAATCAGGCAGTGATTTAACCCCGCTCAGTCAGACAGTCACTCCCTGGTCCTGCAACGTGCTTGCTGGCTGGGTGGTGGTCAGCCAGCCAGCCCTAGTGACACAAGAGGTGATGCGATCCCACGGGTGGTACAAGCAAACTTGTGACTTTCATTTACACACCATTTCCCTTTGCACCAAATGCTCTGACCTGTATTCAGAAAGCTGGGGCAGAACGAGTCAACCTTTCCAGTGCAAACAGCTCTCGGTGGAGTTTCCTGACAGCTTTATCCCACTGCAACTGCCAGTGTCTTCTCATTCCTAAGACTAGAATTGACAGGCTGTATTTGGACCACAGCTTTTGTTATATATCCTCAGAGCAGGATTCCAGCAGTTCCCCCTC